>VYZR01055850.1:1489-26201 GCA_013400675.1 Oxylabes madagascariensis | reverse complement strand
CTTATACCAAAAAACCCCAAACCACACCATGTTCTTCCCAACAAGATTCACTGTTAAAAATAGATTAAAGAGAATGGAGAAAACATATAGAAGAAAATAAAGAAAGTGGGAGAGAGACATAGAGGGTGAAAAAAGAGCAACTTTAGCCTAACTGAAGACAACCAGAGTTCTGCCACTAACTTAAATATAAACAAGCCTTTGCTCAGAGACCAGAAACCAGCTTTTTCTGCATGAATGGTTTTTGCTGGATGGCATTGTGTGGCTTGTCACAGTCCTGTACCAGGCAGCAGAGTGCACAGCCTTGTTATGAACCAGCTTTCAGGGACAACCCATGCAGTGGAAGCCAGATCTCCTCTGTAATGTGGGTGGGCTTGGAGATGCTGGTGTTGAGATGAATTCCTCTCGTTTCTTTCTTTCTTTTTTCTTTGTAAGTCTTTATGCACCAAATGTCACTTAGATAGCTAACCTGGAAAGATGAGGGATTTCATCGTTGACTGGCATGATGTAGATGTAAAGTGTCCCTTGGACTGTGCGCTTGCCATCTGTCAGCTGCATGGTAAAACTATCCTCTAGGCTTTCTGTGTCATTATGCATGTACAGCAGCATCAGTCCTACAGGAAAAGGGGGAAAATAAAAATGGAAATCCTGGATTCTCTAAAAACTTATAACATAGATATCATATTATTAAAAAAAAAAAAAAAAAAAAAAAAAAAAAAAAAAGGCGCCCCAACTCTCTGGCATTTAAGACATCAGCTGTGATCTTTAAACACTACAGATCCAGAAAGCCCATCCTGCTTCCACTGCAAGAAATTCTTATTGCTGCTGTGATGCCCATGCCCATGTAAGCCTGTACAACCCACAGCCCAAGACAGCACTCAAACAAGGTGCTGCTCCTCCTTCAGTGTCCCCCTACAGCTGCTCTTCCCCACCGCTGAGCTTTCCGAGGCTTTCATATTTCTCATCTGTGGTCTCCCACCTTGACTCGCAGCTCGGACCCCTCCCAAGGGGTTAAGACCGTGTTTAGCAGCCCTGGGTGGAGGCTTTATTCTTGCTGTGATTCCTGCAAATGCAAGAGCAGAAGCAGCACAGCAGGGCTCTGGAAGTCATTCCCAGCTAACTTACGGAGCAGAGAGTGAGCCAAGCTCGGCACGCTTTGGAGCAGTCCCCATGGGAGGCCTCGATTGCTAGTGAGATACTGGCAATATCTTCAGTGAATTTGGGGGGCACTTAAAAGAGATTCATACATGATGTGTTCTTCAACACATCTGCTTTGCAGGGCTAGAGCTCTCCCTAAATTCCCTGGGCACAAACACAGCCCCTGTCACACGGTATCCAAATGCTTCACACTCAGCCAGTGGCCCTGGCTTGCCAAGCCCTCACTGCGGCAGGAAAACACAGGCGAGCACAAGCCAAATTTAAGAACTAACCTGGAAAGTCAGTGGCTGCAGGAAGATTGGAAACAATGCTCCTGTAGATCTGGTGCCGCTTCCTATCCGTGTGTGGCCTTTCAACCCATTTTGGGGCAAGGAAATGGGAAAACATGGGATCAAGGTGTTCATGGAGTGGGCTTAACTAGCAGTGCATGCAGGTAAATACATACAGCGTGTGCTTGAATACACTGGGGGGAAAAAAATAATCGAATTTTTTTTTTAGTTGAAAAGATTGCATTAAACCCACACAAACATCCCGTGAGGCAATTCCCCGGAACGAGGAGCCGCTCCGCTGTGGGGCCGGGTGCAGTGAGCGGCCGCCCCCGGCAGGGGCCCCCCGCGGCCCGCGCAGCCCGCGCTCCCCGCGCGGCCGGGCCGTGAGGGGACGGGCCCGGGCCCGCCGCGTCTCGCCCCACAGCCCTGGAAATGCAGTCATTTACTCGGGAAAAACCCTCCGAGATCACCGAATCCCACTGTTCCCCCAGCACTGCCAAGGCCACTACTAAACCGTGTCCCCAAATGCCGCATCCATACGGCTTTTAAATGCCTCCAGCGATGGGGACTCCACCGTTGCCCTGGGCAGCAGGGCAACTCTTTCCATGAGGAAATCTGCCCGAATATTCAGTCTAAACTTTCCTTGTCACAGCTTGAGGCCGTTTCCTCTTGTCCTATTTGGGACCAGAGTCCCAAATTGTCGCCCTGATGCAGCCTTCTGAGAAATTGCTTTGTAGTCTTATCAAGATCTTTCTCACACTCTTAAGTGTCAACAAGAGGTTTGTTTTCATATTTTCATGGAGGAGGAGAGAGCTGACTGACCATTGACCTGGCCAGTAGGCGACAGAGGTGGCAACTCTCACCTCCAATCCCTGGATTCCTTTGGAGTTCTATAAAATGTGAAAGACGTAAATAAAGCTCCTCTTTTCCAGCACGACTCAGCGTGTAGAGGTAACCCTTTCTGTCTCGTTCCCACACCAAATAACCCACCTGGCTGCTCCCTCCTGTCAGGGACTTGTGTAGAGCCAAAAGGTGTCCCTGGAGCCTCCTTTTCTCCAGGCTGAGCCCCTTTCCAGCTCCCTCAGCTGCTCCTCATCACACCTGTGCTCCAAGGTGCACCAAAAGGTGCACCAAAAAGCAGCTAAACAATAAAGGGTACAAGGAAAGCCAAAGTGCCATCACTCACACCTTGCTGGAGCTCAGGCAGGGAAAAAGCAGTGAATCATGGAATCCTAGAATGGTTGTATCAGAAGGAACTTTAAAGCCCATCACATCCCACCCTCTGCCATGGGCAGGGACACTTTCCACTAGACCAGGTTGCTCTAAGTCCTGTCCAGCCTTGCCTTGAACACTTCCAGGGATGGGTCACATCACCAGCATCTCTACCAGTGTGCCCATGAGCTGGTGGAGATGCTGATGATGGGACACTCAGTGTGCCATGGGGATGGCAAAGTCTTCAGCATTCAGCATGGTTAGTGCTGTAACACTCTGGACACCTTCTCCAACCTGCTGCAAGGAAAATGTCAGAGGAGAGGAAATACAACCAGGCCGATCATCAAGATTTATGGAAAAAAAGTTAAACAAGAACTTTTAAAACATAATGATGTGTACACGGGAGACATTTGGCCAAAAATATATCCCAGCAGACCCTTCTGCGTTTTTGATAGAAGTATTCTAACTTCCAGTGGGAGCAAGTGTTTGCCTTTTGTTTTCAAAAATCAGTTTCTGGAGGCCAGATGCACAGAGAGGGACTCATTCAGCATCCAAACCTGCTGACCCTCTCCTGCCTTTGCCGGAAGGCATGAGGGGATCCTAAGAGGGAAGAACAGATCCCATGGTTGCCCACAGCACATGCTCTGCCACACTGGATACAAGGCAGCAAAGTCTACAGGTGCTCCCAGATTTGCTTTCTCTCCCTTCACCCAGGGACTGCCACATATCATTGCTAATGAAACTTCCGTTTACATTACTCTGTCCTTTCCCACTTGCAGCATATGCTCACTGGAAAAAAAAAACCTAAAAAAAATTACTGCTGGTAGCCCCACTGCAGGATCTTTTTTTTGCACTTCAAAGTAGTCTATAATGTACGATGGAGCGCCAACGCTTTCATTGACATATAGCTTGTTCATTTGGATGTCATGAGAGAGCAAACGAGTGAATCTAAACAGCGCAGCGAGCTAGTTAGATGGCTAATCTGGTGGGTTGCTTTGATTTCATAAATAAATTAGTTTAGTCTTCTGAACAGGGAGAGAAACACAAACCAGTGATCTCAGCAGCACTGCTGCCCTTCATTACCAAGAGGGCCTTGCTCAATTAGAAATGCCATTTGTTTTGATTATGAGGTTTTATGTGAGTAGAACCAAATTTTACCCTAATACATTGAATAAGGACTTGTATAAAGCACCACAGCCAGAGCTGTTTTCCAGCTGAAATACTGGACACAGGCTGTATGTTAAGGGATGCAGGTGAGGGACTGAGGGCTGGGGGTGCAGACCAGCAGCCCCAAGGGTGTCCTGTGTTCGGGCTGTGTTTGCACTAATTGCTGCCAGCTCACCACTGACAGCGTACCAGACACCAGCATGAGTTTTTCTTGGGAATGAACCACAGGATTTTTTTTTCCTCCCTCTCTTCTGGATGGAAATAGCTCATTAAATATTTAATTTTTCAATTAAAGAGTCACTTTGAAAAAACAAAAGTTAATATTCATCCTTTTAACATGTGGCAGGTTCAGAGCAGCCATGCTCTTCGCACATATCAGAACCAGAGCTCAGACATGAGCAGAAGCTGTTTGAAATGCATCTGAACTGCATGATGCACCAAAAAAAAAGGCAAAAAAAAAAGAGAAAGGAATGCTTCAATCAAAATAAATTCAAATCTCACAAAACTTGAACAAAAAAGTAGTGGGTAAAATAGTAATTTTATTTTAGAAGTGTTTAAAATGGAGTACTTCTGGTGTTGTTTGAAATCATATTTCAACTGAAAGCTTCATAAAATAATTAGGCAAGATGGCAAATGAAATGTTTAGATTCCACAGAAACATTTTTGCCATTGAATTTGGTTGGCAAGAGATTGGCACAAGATTTTCAGTCTGATTTTAAAAAAAGTCCTTCAAATTTTCACTGCTGTGGCACAGCCCATTTGCTCTATTGTAGAAGGACAAGTAAGTGATTAGCTCAGTGCTTTGAAATTTCGATTTCAATGCACCATTCCTGAGCCAACTCACACAAATCTTTAACCTCTTTGCATCCCACTTCTTTCTGTGGTTTGGAGGTAGTGACACTTCTCTCCCTACAACCTTTTAGGGGGACAAATGAAGACTAGTGCAGAGGTGACAGGACCACACAACCCCGTGCCCTTTTTTGTGATCCCAACCTCATGGAACAGGAAGTACAAAATGAAACCACTCTATGAGCAGGTTAGAACTCCAGAGTTTTGCTGCACATTTTCTGTAGAAACAGGTTATAGATGCACAAGCAGCAGACCCTTCCACCCGTGTGAGTCGTTTCCTTGGGTCATAACATTCCTATTTATGGAACCTCTTTTAGCACTTCTTTAAAAATTGCCTACAATTAATGCAGCTAAAATTGCGTGTTCAGCAGGAGGGAAGGCTGTGCATCGACACAGCTTGGGAGAACTAGAGCCAGCTGAAAGAAATATAATCTCACCTTGAACTTCACATAAAACAAAGACACTTCTAGTGATGGAAAAATTCATTGGGAAAAGCTGATGTGAGTGGCAGAGAGATGGGTGGGCTTGTTAGCAGAGACAAGTGCTCTTTGAAGCACTGTAGATTTTTAAGATCTATCAGCTAAGACAGCCAGACCCATGCAGTGTCATAAATAAAGAATTTCTTCCAATCATTGCTCTGTTGAGCCTGCTAACTTGTATTTCACAATGGCATTTCTTCAAGTAAAACCTACATGATTCTGTGTCACTCATGTACTAATCTGGAAAGAGTTGTTCCAACTTCAGAACAAAATGGAATTTCATGTTCATTTGGAGTACAACACAATGGAAGAGGAGGTATCTAGGCTATGTAATCTCACTGTAATGAAATGTGACTGAGGGTCAGTAAACTGGGCAAATAATGGCTCAGAGTTACAGAGCATTTGGTTGAAGTTTAGGAAGTGACTCAGCAGAGTTTTCTTATACAGTTGTATGGAGGGACCAATTTCAAGCATCCTCCATCTAGAGTCATCTCTGCTGAAGTCAGGATGCCCTGGCAACACTTCTGCTCCAAATACAGATTGTTTTTTGGGAATATGCTCCCAAAATTTTGTCACAGATGACTGAAAGTGTGGGACAAAGGAATGATCATGCTCTTTGTGATCACAGAGCACTTGTCCTCAAAATAATCTGGAAACAACCCTTGCATGGGTATAGCAGAGAAAAAACAGCCAAATTTCTTTTTTTTGTTGTTATATAGATAGCTGTAGTAGCAAGGTGGCTGGGCCAGAAGGTAATGCCAGAGTGGGAAGCTCTGTAAAGGAACAGAGCAGATACTCTGGCCTAACACTTGCAAGTTTTCCTTGTCTCCTCCTCCAGCCTGAGCTGTTGCTGTCCAGGTCCCTGTGGCTTCCTCCAGCCCTGTTGTGGTGTATGAGGCATAAAATACCCCTAGAGGGAGGGATGGATACACAAGCGCTTATTTTGTGCAACAAATCAAGGAAAACAGTTGAAATTTTGATCATAAGACAATGAACATTTGGTAATGTCCTTGACTAAACTATGGATTTTATACTTAAAAAAAAAATCTGCCAAATCAATTTAAAGAAAAAAGTCAGGAATTTCTGGCTCTTGTCCTCTTGTTCAAGGACAACCCCAGTTGTCCTTGTGATAAATACAAATAAACTGCTACAGAAATAACATCAGGCTTAAAAATTCTCAGTCAAGTTCCTCGGTGTGCTGCAGCAAGGTCGAATCCACGGGGGTAACATATTTTCATTACCTCTTTTGCTGGTGGCCTCTGTTGCTGCAAAGCACTCCAGCATTCTTCCCAATGTCGAGCGCTGGCGTTTCAAAGGACACGGCTTGTTCGGGACCAAAATACACGGCAGTTGTTGCCCTTTCCATTTAGGCCTTAAGCCCTGAATCAACGGTAAGAATCCTGGACATGGGAAAATACAGTGCTGACAAATACGTAATTCAATTAAATGGGCTGGCATTGTTTAAGCAATAGCCCTTTCCTCTGATCCATCTCTTTCAGAGCTCTATGTCTTAATATTATGGCCTACTTGAAACACTCGAGCTCATGAATGGATTAAAGAGGGTTTCATTTGTTTTATTTATTATTTTACTGCTTTGCTTTGCTTTTTGCAAACAGGGGAGGCACAGGCCTCATTTAGAATTCACTGTAACATGCACATTCTTCCCTCCTCTGTCAAGAGGAGAAGGGAGAAAGAAAACAACAACAAAAAGATTGCAACTGTTTGTAAAGTACCAAAACTCTTGGGTAATTCATCATCAACGCTGACTGATTAACAATAGTGGCTTTAGAGCACAATCATTTCAAAACATGGATAGCATATACATTTGCTGCCACAGTAATTTGACAGATTTAAAAAAGCAGGAAGTATTTTACCCAATTTTTTTTTCAAAGTTTCATTGGATTCTTGAATATTTGCCTTTTCAATTTCAGTCTTTGATTTTAAAGAGCAAATCCCTTTACTTTCCCAAATGTGATCTCAGTATTGTAGTATCTCACTGTGATAGCTGTCTATCCCTTGAAATGCGTCGATGTTGCATTACATCAACAAGGACTCAAGCTTCCATTTATCTTCAAAAATTTCACAATCCGCTGCAGTATATTCTCAGTTGCAATTTTTGCTTTCAAGTTTGGCCACCATGTGCATAGCATTAATTTCTCTGTTCACATGTAATTCATTCAGGGACTTACACCAGCTGAGAACCACATATGGAGGCCCAGATTTACAGAGCTTTTATTTTGTGCCATGGAAGCCTACAAGAAACAATTTTCTATTTGAATATTGAGTGTTTACAGAGGTCTTGTTGTTCACTAGAGACAGGGGATTATGAAATCATATTTTGCAAGAATCCTATCCAAAAAACCTGACCGTAACATTTATTAACTCCTCTTTGTTCAAGTGCTCACAGGGTTCTTACAGGGCGATTGAACGTTGCTTCTCCTCTCTCAGAGGTCGTTGTTTGTTATTATTATTTACCACTTTTTTAAAATGGTTGGTCGAGCTTCAGCCAGNTTAAAATGGTTGGTCGAGCTTCATCCAGTTTCTGTTGTGTCTGACATTGCAACTTAAAATGACCAAGACATGGCAGCAGAGACAGGAGAGGAGTGGGGGATGCAGGTCTGAAGCAGACCCATACAAGTGCTCTAAAGCTTAGCACAGTTTTGCAGTCAGAAAATTGTATGAGGGGTATTTACACCATACAACTCCCCAGCGCTGGTGTCTGTACCAGGCAATGTTTTGTTTTGAGAATACACTCCTGTTCTATCACATTTGGGTAAGCTCCAAATGCAGATCTCTAAGACCCTTCTGTGGTTCTCATTTAGGCTTGTTTTGAGACAATAATGACACATATTGGATGACTAATGTCCCACATAATTAATCCTGTAGCTCCTTATTTATCAAAATTTCAAGGGGAATGGAGCATTTTTTGATGGAAAGCAAGAAATCAGCAGTTAAACCTAACACAGAGAAAATCCTTGGAGAGATGCTTCAGGGTTCAGGCTCTCTGAAAGACCTGGAGGAGTCCCTGGGTACTCCTGGTTTTTTGGGAGGGCAGCTGAGGTGGAGGTTAAGCATCCCTGGTGTTCCACAGGCCTCTCCCCCTGTCCCTGAGGTCACCCTTTCCTGATAGCTACTAGAGGGAGCAGAGCTGGGTGGACACAAGCTTTGGTCTGGAAAGCCCTGCCAGCCTCCCTGGCAAAGGACAGAAAGTGTAAATTGATTTTAATTAGGGATCACTCATGTGGCCTCTGAAGTATCAGTTTAAATCAAACATTAGCAACTGTCAATTTCTTCTTTCACCCAAGACCCAAATCCTGTAAACACAAGGACCGTAACAAATCCCTGAAGCAGGCTTTAGTGCACATATATGGAAAACATACTAAACTATAAATACTCTATACCATATGGCAGCGAGATTATCTAATTTCACTTCATAACTGGTGATAAAATGACCAATCAACTGACGTGCAGAATGAAATGCCAAGCCAAGGATTCAGATACCCTTAAGATGGCTCTGAGGTTTCATCATATCCCACCGTATCCCACTACATCCCTAAAAGTAAACACCTACCTGTTTCGCTGACATGAGTGTGAACATCGCGGGAATACGTGCAAGGCTGGGTTCTGCCTTCAGAGCCAGAGTTTGTCCTCATTTCTCTGCAGCTGAGTTAGAGATGAGGAAGCTGGATTGGGAGGACACCAGCAGTGCCAGAGGAGAAATTTTGAACTCTCCATTTCTTTATTTGAAAGAAGTGTTTAGGGCAGGTGACACTCATTCCTCAGCTTTTGCTGAGCCCAAAGGCTCATCACTAAGACTTACAAGCTTTACTGCAATACAGAAAAACAGTGTGCACAATATTTACAAACAACAGAACTTCATTGTGTACATGTTACTACCACACTTTCATCAATTTTTTCCCCTCACTACTAAAAACATTGCACAGGCCAGAGCTCTACTGTTCTGCTCCCCACAACTGTACAGGGCTCCTACTCCAGCAGTGAGGTACAAGTTCTCAGAAATAAATGGTCAACACTTTTAAGACCAAATTCAAAGTTACTGATATATTCCTGAGTTAGAAGGAAAGGGATTTTGTAATTTGCTGAATTCGTGGTGACAAAGAGAGGAACCACCTGGGAACTACTGAAGGTGGTCTCTAATGGAATTCACAAAGCGATCTGCAATGATTCCTGAATGTTCGTATGTTTGGAGAGAACACAGTGAGTATAACCTTCTAGGCACTGGAATTTAGATGAATTTTGGAGTAATGCAAGAGATTTAAACCACACCAAGCTTTAAAAAATAGACTAAACCTGAAAACAGTTTGTTTCAAAGTTAAACCACCAATGTCATCAGCTCAGATTTTGTGGGGGCTTAGCCCCAGAAGCAGAAAGATCCATCAGTCCACAGATTCATTTCCCAGGAGAGTGGTGGGAAATGGCTTTGTTGGCTCATTTAAAATTAGCTTGGGTACAGCAGTTATGAATATACTGTGCAGAAAATTGTGCACTGAATTATAAGCAAATAGGTTGCTATGATTTGATGCTATTTTAATAGCTGGTGATTAACCAAATGAATGCTATTTGGTCTGGCCTGATTTGCCAAATGGTTCCTCTCTTCTACCATCCGGCCAGCTGTAAAGTAGTGCCCCATACAACCAGGATCTATTACCATATTAAACTCTAATAAAATATTTTTTAGAGGAATAGTGGCATTTTGTGGGGTATATACCTGTCAATTCCAGCATTGATCTTCTTGAGCCAGCTGGGGGAAAAGCATCTTCTAGCAAGCTGTACTCAGGGTTTGCCTTTGATGTGAAGTTAAGATCCTTGAGGTCTTTTTCAAAAACACTGAGACATTTCAATCTGATACATGCTTAATATTCCTCATTCACCCCAAAAGCACTGAGACAAACCCACATTAATATGCCTCTAGTGTGGACAAACCTCTTCCTTGCCTTGGTTATCAAGAATGCGCCATCTGACAAAGCCAAGAGCTTGCCCATACTCCCATAGCATCTTGGTTTTCTATGCAGTGGTTTTCAGCTGGAGGACTGCTGAGTGTTTGGGGATTTTTATTACTAAATTATTTGAAACTGAGCACCTACAAAGAGTGATGCACTGCTAATGTTTAGCTAGAAGTAAAATAGGAATTTCTGGTTTCTTGTCCAGTCCAAAAGAGATTTATTTTATTACACCATCAGTGTAGGTAGAGATCCTTTCCCAGCCACCTCCATGCTTGCTGCAGTGGTTGCCCTGAGAGGTTCATCCTTGCTCTCTGGTGGAGTTTGCTCCAAGATGATGGATGTGAGAGCTGTCAGGTGTCAGAGCAGCTGGGGTAAATGAGCTTAGCAAAGATGGGGCTGCCCAGCCCAGCAACAAAGCTTCTGCATTTCCATAACAGCAGCTACTACAGAGCTCATCCTGCCTTGTATTAACAAACCGGGGAGATGCATTGCTGAATCCGCTGATAATTTTATGGCTAAATCTTGTTTTATCTATGTTACTTGGACTTTCGCCTTTTTGTTATTTTTTAACGCGGGTTATTTTTATGAGAGAACAGTAATTGGCACCTCAGTGCTGACAGAAGTATGTCTCAGGTGTACAGGGCCAATGCCTCGTTGTGTCCCCTCAGGGTGCATTAATTAGCACTGCTGCACTGGCTCCTGTTGCTGCCCAGTTCTAGCTCATGCCAGAGGTTAAACTGTCCCCTGACTGTGTCACCAATTTGGACTCAGAATAGCTCTTCATATGCACAATGCACATTAGTATTGCTCTAATCAGGGTGCTTATAGCGAACAAATGAATTTCTGAGTGATATTTCAAAGGTTTGCCTTTGCTTCAGCATTAGTTTTCTTTTACTTTACTATTTTTTAATTAGTCATTTACTCCTTACCACACCTCCACAAAAAAAAAAACAAACCTCCCAAAAAACTAACATTTAATGGAAAAATTTCTACTTCCTTGAAAAATGAATTTTAAAAGAAAGGATGTTTAAAAGAGTTTCTTAATCAGTAATTTTCATATTCATTGTTAAATTTCTCCAAGTTCTTTACAAATTACTCAAACCTCATGTAAATAATGCCTTAGCATAAATATTGTTCTGTGCAGACAGTTGGGCAACTTCTTGTGTACCTTAAAAAAAAAGTCCAGGTTAAAATCCTTTGCTGAATTGCACAAAACAGGAGAATATTTTTTGTCCCTTTTATATGAAAGATGAAATGGGGTCATGGAAGGTTCAATGTTGATGTTATCAGAAGACTCCCCAAACTGTGGTTTCTTCCACTTTTTTGGGACTGAATGGCAGAGGCAATGGTCAATACCACCTTCTGCTCCTGCAGCCAGGCAGTGCTTCCTTCTCCCCCAGACAAGCCCCGTTCCTGCCTTATCAGAGAAATTTGCATTTCATTGCTCTGTTACACGATACTGTGTTGTGCGGCTGCACAAAGAGAGGCTTTGTCTCCTCACCGAAGGCAGGGAAATAACCAGCCATTGAGACTGGAAAGGAAAGGAATAACGTGATGAAATGCCACGTTGCTGGAATGCTCCTGCTCAGGAGTGTGCCGGCGCAGATGGAGCAGAGCCTTGTCACCAGTGACCTTGTTCGCTCTTCCGCACCAGTTGCATTTTTCCAAGTTCCTTACTCCTACTGCAGCTCCGGACCTTCCCTTCTCTGCGGTATTGCAACTTGCCAGCACTCGTCTCTGAAAGGGAAGCCTTGAGCAAATCATTTAAAAGGAAACAAAACATATCACAGAGGAAAATTATAGCATGTTGATGTGCCAAATCAAGTTATCTCTGTGTTGTGGCAGCATGATTGTATCACCTGCCCTGCAATGACTGGCAATTTCACCTGTCTCGTCACTGCAGACAGATGCTTCAGTGCCACTAAACCACAATATTGAATCACCTGGTCCTCTCCAGCAATAAAATCAGCCATTCGTAACAGGATTTTTTAAATGTCATCTTTGTAAGAAATTGGGATTCGTTAACTATTTCATAATTTTTGAATCCTTAACTACAGTAAACACAAATCCAAACGACAAAGCAGATCCTAAGACACACAGACTATTGGGAGTTTATTGACATCTCCCAAAACCTCAGACACAGCATCTAAGGAAGCTGTTGTGACCTGCACTGGCAGAAGAGACAAAGTGAACGAGCTGACCAAGGTGTGAGAGCACTGAGGAGCTCAGGATGTATTTTCTGCTCGTTAGCCTGTACTGATGCTTACGCTGCCTCGACATTATCTGTGTTGACATTTGCAACCTCACCTGACTCACACCTGTACAACATCCAGTGCTTGCACTGATAAATCCTTTTGGTCCATTCCTATTCTCCTGTACGCCCTCTCCCTTCTCTTCCATCATGCTTGGTGCCTGGGATCTGTTTGGCACTGACAGCAAGCCTGGATGATATTTCTTCCCGTTGGGTTGCAGCAGGGGACGGGTGAGATGCCATCACGGAGGGGTTTGTGACAAGTCCTCAGTTATGAGCACACCAGCAGCGGAAGGGCTGCAGCCCATGACCCCATCAGCTCTGGCATGCTCCAGTGCTACTGAGCCACCATTCATAATCACCTGTGCTCACCAGGGCACTTCCAGGGCTGCTCTACATCCCTGCGCTGTGCCTCACCTCTGGCAGGTAGCAATGAATACAAATAGCTCTGAATACACGGGCTGAGCAGCTTTACAGCAGGAGAGCATCTGCACAGGGAGCTCAGCACTCGGCCCCCCTGCGCCCTGCCCAGCGAGGCAGGAAACACAACATGTCACACCGAGTCCCCAGTATGCCTCATTTTTGCTCCAAGAGCCTCTTTAAAAGTCAGATTAAAAAGCATTAAGACAGGAGAATTATTCTCTAACATCAAGCTCTTTCTTAGCCAGGTAAACTACTTCAGCCTGCAGCATAATCAGAGGCCGTGGGATCACACAAATTGTAATTAACTTGCTGAAGTAGGTCAGGACTGTGTGTATTGCAGTGCAGGGGTACTCTGGCTTTAATGATTTCAAATATTTTGAGAAGCAAACTGAAAACACTTAGTCAAATTAAGTGTTTTCTTTAAGCTGTCAGCATTGCGAGCACTGCCAAGATGATCAGGATACATTGGATTAGATGCAGTCTATATGCTTCGAATCCTAATGGCAAGGGATCCGAAATGTAAAGTAGTGCACAAAGGCAAAGCAAATATTATATTATTGTCTGTAAAGCAGCAGATCTCAGTTTACTGATTAACCAGATAGTTTGAAAATAGCATGACTCATCTCCAGAGAAGCCGAGCATTGCGGCTGGCTCCCGTGCAACCCAGGTTGTGACAGTGTGACAGTCTCTGCCTGCTAAATGATGCGTCTTACAGCAGGACCAACGGCACAATTTTGGTTCTACCCAGGGTAAATCCTGTCACTGCAGTCTGGCCTGAAACAATTCAGGCATAAATACACACTAAAAATTACATGCAGGTGGTCATTTAGGTTGAATTTGAAGGTCAAATCTTGTTACACAAGGTGCCCTCATGAGCCTTGAGCCACGGGTTATCAACAGGCAGGGATGCAGCATTCAGGTTACAAATTGGGAGAGCAGTAGGAGGTGGTAGAGGTGGATGAAGACCTTCATAAAAACAGCAATCTGCCACTGCACCCGTCCCTTTGTCAGAGACAGTGTCGAGGTGTCTGCACAGGACGTGCCCGAGGGAGGAGCAGAGAGCACCAGCCCAGAAATCACACTCAGGTGAACACACAAACTGATTCAGAGCTGGAAACAGAGTTAGAATCTAATGCCTTGTGGAGTATTCATTGCTGCAGGAGGGATAATTCCAGGGAAGGGAAGGGAGCACCCAGAGTCCAGAGCTGCGCAGAATACTTTTCCTCTACAGGATGGAAACCATCCTTTAAATGCTGGCCTGAATTTCCTCATGATGGTTTCAATCTGTTTGGGTTTTTTGCCAACGTTCCCTTTTAGCATAAATAATTAAGGTTTTATTTACCCCCTATGTTTATTCCCTCAAGATACTTGGGGGTAACTTATCTCCATCTCAGGCTTTGTTTTGCGGAGCTCCATAAGCCAAACTCCTCATCATCTCTGAGGATAGATCCTCCATTCTTCTGATGATGCAGTTATTTTATCTCTATGCTTGGTTTGGTTTGATTTGTCTTTCTGGATATTCTTGCAAGTTATTTACAATGAGGGTGGTGAGACCCTGGCACAGGCTGCCCAGAGAAGCTGCCCCATCTCTGGAAGTGTTCAAGGCCAGATTAGATGGGGGCCTGGGCAACCTGGGCTAGTGGAAGGAGTCCCTGTTCATTGCAGGAGTGTTGGACTAGATGACCTTTAAAGGTCCCTTCTAACCCAAACTATTCTGTGACTCTTTGTCCACATGTCTGCCCAGTACTCTGCGACAGGTAGGACTTAATTCATACTGGAAATTCATGATTGATTGGAGATAAAAGCACTAAGAACCTCAGAGTTAAGGCTTAAGGGTCTCCGGATTGCCTTTCTTACTCCATTCCTCATCCACCAGCTCCTAAAATAAAGCAGAAAAAACCTGGCCAATGTCTTGGAAGATGAGTCTATGGCAAAATCAGGAATAAATTCCAAATAAGCCATTTACTTCAGCCATATGAACACAAATATCAAACAAGAGTATCTAAAACATCAACAAATTATGATAAGTAGCTAAAACACAGAAGTTGTCATCACCATGTCTGGACAGAATTTTGACAAGTCCTCAGATAAATCTTCTTCATCTCCCTTTTCCACGGTATGTTGGTATTTTGAACAGAAATTCTCAAGTCAAAAGATACATCAATTTTTAGTTCTAGCAAAAAACCAAAAAAACAACAAAAAAAAAAACCCCACACCAAACTAGACATACAAAGCAGATGCTTTTCGCTAAAGCTTTTTTATATAAAAGTCTATTCTCTCATCACAAAGTTGGTTCAAATTTTTCTGAACAGCTCTAAACAGTAGCGGTAAAAATGATTCCCAGTGGAGATAGACTACAGGTGCATGTTACATCTGTTTATCTGACAGCGTACAAATCCTTTAAAAATCATAAAAATCTTTTGTTTAGTTAGGGAGGGCCACCAAGTATTAGAGAGGGATCAGCTTCAAAGTTCAGCTTTAAAAATGTATTCTAGTAAAATGAGAAATACCAATTGGAAATGTAAGGAAAAATGTTTGCATGTAGGATTCAATCCTATAAATTCAGCAGGTCTCAGTGCTGTACCAAAAGTGACTTTTTGCCATGTCCCAAATCAACTTCATCTTCAAGAAAATAATAATAAAAATAGCTCTAAGAAAAGCAAAGGGAGCTGTAAGAAAAGCAAATGGGATAGATTTTAGAGGATCCAAAGGGGAAAGACCCAACTTCCAGAAATACTCACTGCAGCTGATCTCAAGGTACATTTATGTTGTTTAACAGCAATTAGGAGGCATCCAATTCTAGAAGACCTGGGAATAGGAGGAGTATTCAGAGGGAAATACAACACTGGCAGGGATTTAAAAGTCCACTCTGCCTACTAGATGAGCATTTGCTGCTGGGAGAAAGAGCAAACCAGCAAGGAAAATGTTTTCCTGTCTCACAAGATGAGGGCATTGAAGGTGGGGGGAAAAAATAGGTGTAGAAGGAGAGAAGCAGGAGTTGAACTTGAAAAAAGATTGATATGTTGAAATAGAGCTCTTTATGCCAGTGACTTGAGCAATAATCTAAGTTTGATAATAAATTTGATATCTGTGCTACAGCACAGTAGTTGTACTGAGTAGTTGCTGTGATAGAGAACTGAATGATCAAAGATCTATGTATGGAGACATCTCCTAATACATCTCCAGAATACCAACAACAAACAAGTTGTTCCTTTTTTCCTCCCCCTTATAATAAATGCATTTTACAAGACAATTGTCTTTTAATGATCTTTCATTTCTCCAAGCATGCACGAGAAGAGGAGTAGGGAGAAACTGTGTCATGTTCCCCTGTGTATTCTAGCATGAAGTAAAGCAAGGGAAGTTGCAGAGCAAAGAAATAGCCCAGAAAAATACAATTTTAAACTAGTGGCATCACTTAAGAAGGATAACTGGGCAACCTGAGTTGAAAGAACTTATTCCAGGTAATTCAATGCAGCAGAGGGCTCTAGAGTGCAGCACCAGAATTTTAAATGGTTTGAAATTACTCCACAAAACAGGCTATTTAGTGTTTATTTAGAATATTTGTGCCGTAAGTGGTGGCATTATGTTGTGTGTTGTGTGTGCAAGCCCAGGAAACCAAGGTGAGCAAATGCAACCACCTGACTCCCAGACAGGAGCACTTCTGCAACACAAACTCCTGAGTTAAAATTCTCAGACTAAAAGAATACCTGGAATGTTTTTAAATTACTGTAAGACTACTAAATGCTGTGTTTGTAGTAATGATCAAAGAAGAAACAGGATTAACATTTAAAAAGAGCAGCTTGTATTCTGATTTTCTGTTCTAAATGGGTGCCAAAAGTCACAACTGAAATTAAGACAATCTCTCATTGAACTTACTTTAATAAATTTTTAAAAATAACATTAAAGCAGTAACTTTAGGCTAAACTTTTATAGAAAGACCAGTTATTTAATAAGATGATGTGACCCAAAATACTGGTCTTTGGAGGGATAAAAATCAGCTTTTGACAACCATAGCTGCTTCTGCAGCTGCAGGGAGAACATTTTCTTCATGTCAATTTTTATTTAATTTCCTTCAGCTCAATAGCTGATTCATTCCAGTTCAGACACTGATGAGGAGTTGAGAGGCAGGAATGTTTATTTTCTCTCTTGCAAATGATGAGAGCAGACCAGCACTAAAGCACGATCCACTACATCTAAATCCTCCAGGGACAAATGGTGGAAAAAACATCAGATTGATGAACTCAGGGCATTTTTCCTTTGTCAATAATTTATCAAGTTTTGAAAAACAAGATATTTACCTTTATTTTCTGATATATGCAGAAAACTTCACACAGTCTGAGCTAGAAAATAAAATGCCTTCATAAAGCGTGTGTTCGTGATTTTGCTGGAATTACCATTTTCATCCAAAGTTCTCTGTCATGAATCACAAATTAAAAACATCATCACTTTAACTGGAAAGACCAAGCAGCAAATCCTGAGATGGTGCAGGGCAGACAGGGACATGTGGAAGTCCTGATGACAATGGGGAAGGAACAGAGGCTCTCCAGCTTTCACAGGTACCAGTGATTTCAGTTGCACCCCTTTGCTCTTTTGTTGAGCTGCAGTCTGAGGCTTTTGGAGCAAAGTATGAGATGCTTTATTACAAGGAATCTTTTGCCTCCAAGTATCTTCTCTGCAGACCTTGACAGCTTCTTAATATGTATTAAGTTATATTATTATGTGTAAATGCCGTGCTTTACCCACCTGTTTCTCACAAACGGGTACCAAATGTGCTGTCCTGCTGGTGAAAACTGAGACTGAACCTCTCCCAAGCAACACAACTCTGTGCTACAAATGCAGAACAAGTTTTAAAAGACACTATTTAATCAAAACCGAGACACCTGACAATTTAAGTTATTTTTGATTCAATTAATTCTCATAAGTAAGGAAGTAAAAAAAAAACCAAGGAAGGAGGGTTCAAACATTGCCAGTAAGATGAGAAGTCCATCCTACCAGTTGGCACATGGGAGAAATATCTCCAGATTGGAAAACTGGTGCACCATGACTCATGTCCTTTGTGTCACCCCTCGAGTCAGCGCCTGGGGAGCCACATTCGTCAGCTCCGTGCGACACCTTTGGCTTCCACTGCACGGAGATGCTCAGGGTGATCCTGGCTGATCCTTCCTGCACACGCCCATCCCTGCCTGGAATCCCTGCTGCAGCTCTGGGGCTCACTGCTCGTCCATGGAATATGGACAGCACAGGGAGGGAAGATAAGGGACAGTTTATTTCAAGGTGTAAGTGAAAATTAAACAGAAATGTTACTTATTTACAGTCTAGCAACAAGCTCCCCCCTCCCCACAAGAGCAGGGTGGGACCTGGGGTACAAACAAGTCATCTCGGCTGGTACCCCTAAGGAGACACCATATTTAGAGTCATTTATACTCACAGCTTTATTTGATTACCACGGTCAATCGATCAGTACCTGTTTGTATCTCTGTGGAGTACAAAAGCCTGTCAGGAAGTAGACAGCACACTCATTTCACATTATTAAACACGCTCACCTGTGGTTTCTAGTCATGCTCAATTTTATTTCCAGTCATGTTGAATTTTATTACCTGATCTTTTTTTTCTTATCAGCCAATATGAAGATACTGTATTGTCAATTGAGAGTCAATTTTCCAGAGAGAATTCCAGTTTTTCATTACATTTTCAAGGTGCATGAATAGCTAAAATCTAAATAGTTCAGCAAAAGACTGCAACATTTGGGCAAAGTATTTCATGGGACTTAAAACTTAGGTGTTGAATGCTTATGTTGTTGTTTACAACAGTCCATCTGGTCAGTCCATGGTCATCATGGAACACCATGGCTGTGCACTCCCACCAGGGAAAGAAAACCTCATAAGGAAGTCAGTGGAGATGGAGCCTCACCAAATGTCTGAACCCACAGAAAAGAATGTGAACATAAACCATCCACAAAATAACATATTCAAAAGAATAATGTTTCTATCATCACCAAAGCCCTGTTTTATATTCCTGGTCTAAAATACATTTTTGCATGAGCTGGAATTGTGCCCTACCACACTCCCCATTCCCTGAGTCCCCAGGTGGCACACTGGAGCAGGGAGCACTTTGCAATCCTACAAATAATATCCTAGTTATAAATAGCATTAATTAAAGAATCAGAGTCATGGCATGCAACCAGGCATCACTGATTACTCTGCTCCTGCATGGTCTGCTCAGAGCAAAAACTCCCCTGAATAATCCAGACTTCAAATACAACCTCTCTGAAGAGGTGCATTTAAAAAATCCCAGCAAGATGACAGGGTTTATAGGAATAACAGCAGACATTTCTCTGCATGCAGATAATTCAATATGCAGATAATTAAAAAGTCTGTACTTAAAGAAAATAATGGGGACCCCCCCCCACCCGGTTTTGTCGACATTCTAACTCCCAGTCCTGCAAAGGCTTAGACTGATGGTTCACTTCTGTAAGTGAAGCTTTTCAAATTGCTGTGTTGTACCCCAAATCCTGCAGGTAGCCATTCCTGCTGGCAGATTTCCAGCAGCCCCCATGAAGGGAAGGGTCTGGGCTTTACCGCTGACTGGTCACCAGCTGAAGCTTCAGCCATATGAATGGGGGCCCCTCTGACAGCCTTATTAACACGAATGATTTTTGTTCTGTATGCCTGGGTAAGCCATGGGCACATGCCTGCAAGATCAAGGTCTCAGTCATTAATAACTTGGGCAATCGCTTCACCTAAAGCCACACTCTGTCTGCACAGAAATCTTTCCGGGAATCTGGTAAAAAGATTGATGAAAATTAAACATCTACTTAGTGAAGCTGAAGTAACCAATATATGATTAATACTTTCCAATTATATTTCAGTACAGTACATTGCTGAGTTTGTTATTACCTGCACTCTTAACACTCCATCTGCAGTGTTAAATCCATCTGTTGCTGAAAATATGACTATATCTTCAAGGGTTTCTGAATCATCACGCTGGTACCTTTTAACATAATTATAATGAAGAGCGATATTCATTATCCAGCGGAAATTAGAAACCTATAAATATGAGGGGAGGGGAGCAAGGGAAGAGCTGAGGTCCAGCATTGCCCACTATCTCAATCGATCATGTTGGCTTCTCTCACTTGAAGTATTGCTCTGGGCTCTGCATTTAGCACCACCAGTCCCACTGGTTTCACTGATGTTTTGTTAGCACATCTCATGCGGACCTGGTCCCTCAGCTTTATTCCACCTGGTGGAGGTGGGCAAGAGAAGTGGCTTCATGACTGGCATCCACATCAGGGTGTGGAGACAGCACAGACCTAAGGGTGTGTCCCATGGCCAAAGCTTCTCGTGGGGCAGGATGTCAAACCTTGGGAATTGCTCACCTGGAGGAGGAATGGCTGTGCTGGACCAGGTGTTCTTGGCACTGGGTTGTCACCTGCTGAAATGGCAAGAGAAATGTTCTGGTCATTTCTACCTTTAAGAAGGATCTAAAGCAGAGGGTGCTATTTCTAAATACTCAGTTAGTCAGAATAAATATTTCATATTTTTATGCATATATCTTACATGTTAAAGAAACCCCCTCTTTAATACAGCAGCAGCTGGTTTAAATGTGCCTGCAGGTAACAGAAGGCAAAGCTTATGCCACAGTCTTTCCTAAACTCTGCTCCCCTCCACTTCCTTCCCTCTGCCCTGTTAGGATTTGTCCTCATAAGATCACAAGGTTCATTTGAAACCATTTAAAAACAAATGAATTTTCAGACACCATTACACAGTTATGGATAAGATATAGGCTTCATTTCCCCCAAAATCCCAGAGCAGAGGGTCCATTTTTGAAACTCTGGGTAGTAACAAGCTATGGAGAATTATACAGGAAGAACTCAAACGAACTTATTGTAAAAGCCTGCAAACAAAACTTCTTCCACCTTGGCAAGTCCATGCAGATCAATGAAACTGCAGAGAGGACATTTATTAACTATAAAATCTTTCAGATCCTCATGGGAGCATGAAGCAGGGTTTTCTTTTGCTGCATCCAGGGGTGACTGTACCAGGACCAACCATTCCACCAGTGAGCCTGCCTGCAGTGTGGAAGGGCTTCCCTGGTGCTCAGCAGGTGTGTCGGTGCTTTTGGAATAGGAGGAATCTTGTCACTTGGCATGAGAGATGGACAAATAATACAAGAAAAACAAGGGTACCTGTCTATCCAAGACTGTTGAGTCAGAAGTGAAACTGCTGTACCTTCTCAGCAAGAGAGGACAGAGATGCTTTCCTCTGTGCCATCAGAAACAGGAGATAAGTGGGGTATTACCCCACTGTGATGGTTTTTGAGGCTCATAGATTTCTGGAATCAATCTTTCTTCTATCTAAAAGAAATCCACAGGGTTAATAGCTAGATATTGCACACAGCTAAAATGTGATTTTGAGAAAGACAAGAACAAGATGAGCCGGTATTTCTACAGAAGAGAAAATGGGCTCGGAGTTTTAAAAATATCCTTCAGAAAAAAACATAGCAATTAAAACTACTGAGCTGACTTGGGAAGCTTCAGTATTGCTTTTCTCTTACCAAGCTTTTTTTGCTGTTCTTTGGAATATAACTGGTGATAATTTTCTACTTGCAGTCTGACACAAATCTTACAAGTTACTAAAGGTACTTGGAAAACAAAAGAATTGGTTGCTTTATTTCTCTTCATAAACATTTTGCTGTTGGAAACAGTGAAGCCTCTTGAACGACTCCAAGACGTCAACTGCTTGTTTTAATTTCTCAAATAATCCTTTCCTATGGTTGTATTTTCTTCACTATGAGTAACTCTCACTCCTTTTCTGCTTTCCCACCGTTCTGGGCAAATTGGTCTTAGGGCAGAGTTTAACCATTTAGCTGAAGAATATAGCCTTGAGTATTATAAGCTTTACATGGCACACTCAAAATTCACCCTCCAGAAATATTCATTTATTACTGGCAGGAATTTTGCTGATCCCCTTAACCTACCTGGGATTTTAGTATTTGCTAGAACACTTAACAAAGAATACATGCACACATACAAATCCCAGATGGAATAAATTTGATGACTAATTCGCATTTGTGGAGAAAATGCTTGCCTGGCTCCTTTCAAGGAATGCAGGGACCTTGAATAAGCTTTATGCTCTGCCTTTAGCAGGGGCTTGCTTACTAAATGCTTACTAAATGGTACAATACAAATGCATTCCAAAACTATAGGAAGAAGTCAGGCAATAAATGTGTGGAACAATCTGCAGGGCTAATTATTCAGCAAAAGAATTGCCAAACCTGGATTTTTTTGAGCAATGCCATGATCAGATAGAAAGGTAGAAAACACTTCATTGAGTGAACTTTCCTGCCAGATGTGTCAAAGTGCTGGCAGGGAACAGAAACACCAGCAGTGGGTACAACTCACCATTTTCATTTTTTATTGAATGAAATCAGAGGTGGGGTTTGGCTGGTTTGGCACAAAAACTGCCAAGCTCTTACTCTGCAGAGATTCAGGAGTGAGCACAGCTCCTGCTGTGGGAACCCAGGAGCTTGTGCAGGTCTTTGAAATACGAGGCTTGTCCTCTATCAAAAAGAAAGTGACTCATGTTGCTGGAAAGCACTGGAGTCCTCACTGGACAGATTCCAGTGAAACACTAAGAAAATCACTGGTTTTGGTCCTTTTTTGCAAGAATCATGGAGGAATTCTCAAATCTCTGCACTGATGTGAAATGTTGTTCTCTGCAGTGAGGCTGCACTGTCTTCAACAGTCAGAAATAGGATTGAGAAGGTGATGCCAGGCTTCTGCCTTTTTTCTACTCTTGTGCTCATTTGTTGTATTTTAACTTAAAAATTTAGATTCCAATAAGCTTCATTTGTTCTCATGCCTCTCCCAGCGCCTTTTTATGAAAGCAGAGCTTAAAAAAAATTAGAGTAATAATACTTGCAAAATATGTCAAAAGCTTTTCTTGTTTACCTGAAAGATGTCAGGTCTGAAGCAGCAGGACTTGTTTTGTTTGGTTGGCTTCTAGGCTGCAAAAATTAGCTGACACACACTGTAAAAATTTGTAAAGGGGAAAAAGAAATGTTAGATCTTTTCCCTATCACCTTATAAAGTGTAATTCAGCTTGGCAGTTTCATATACACAGAAGAAGTGAGAGAAACAAAGCATTAACAGCACACACGAGTTGATTGTCTGGAGATTTGGTCTCTGGAGAACAGAGCTGATGCCTTGTGATGGTGCAAGTTTCTTTGACAACGAGTTGTGTGCAGTTCCAGACTCCCTCTGGCTCATGTAACATGAGGAAACAGTCTAAAAGATGGCTGAAAAATGTGGAAATCCAGACTGATCCCACTCTACTGGTACCAGCTCAGCTCTCAGCTCATCAGTTCATAAAAATTCTCTTTCAAGCGTTGTTTTTTTCCAGTGTCTTGACATTTCTGTTAATTTTCTATATTTGTTTAAGTGTTGCAAGGAACGAATTGAAACAGCACACTTAAAGAAAAGAAAAGAAGAAAAATAGAAGTCAACTGGTCTTTTTGCTTTTGCTTTCACCTGTTTTAATACTGCTGAAAATCCAGAGCAAGCCGTGATTTTAATCAAGTCATTTGTGTAAAACAGAAGCATTGTGTTATTACAGATGAGCAACTTCAACCTTCTCATTCCCGCACGATTTCCTATTATGCAATATTTCTCTGCATGGCTTTCAAATATGTTGAATCTGTCATTAAAAAGAAAATCCTACTTACATGAGCATCATAGATTAGGCAGTTCTTGACTATCAGAGAGAATGCATTTAAGTGGGTCATGAAAAGACCTCTTCTTCAAAATGGTGATGGTAGACAAGGCTGTGGAAGAGATTGTTTTGCAAGCACATTGACACAGGGATATCTTAAAAATGCAAGATCCATCACAGATCCTTTTAGGCATTCATCTGCTGTTTTTCTTTTCTCCTCTTACTCTATTAATTCGAGCCCCAGGTATCCCCATCCATCACACCAGGGGAGCAATAGCAGTTACACATTTTCAGCCATGTGGACAACTCTGTCCTGCACTCCCAAACATTCTTCATTGAATCACAGGATCATTGCAGCTGGAAAAGGTCTTTAAGATCAAGTCCAACCATGAGCCCAACAGTGCCAAGCCCAGTGCTGTTCACTCCACCACAGAGCAGTACCGGGGGACCTCCCCAGGCTGCAGCACCTGCTTGGCCCATCTACAGTGGATCCCTTGATAACCTCCAGCACTCGTTGGTTCGGTTGTTTCAGTGAGGGTATAATGATCACTTGAATTAAACCCCCAAATAAAACACCAATGTAGATGTTTCAGGAAGAACCATCTTCCCTTCTGCAAGCTTGAAGGTGACATTGCTCACCAGGTTGTCATCTGTTGGTGGGACGGCAATGGGACACCACTGCCTGAGGGGAAACCAGTGCCTAATGCTTTGCCTTCCATCAAGTATTCTTAAAACAGCCCAATCCTTGGCTGTGTCTCTCTCATCGTGCTGGAAATAGGCAACTGCATCCTCAATGTTTTCAAACTCGAGGCTTTTGCCTCCTGTTATATAAATGCAGAAAGAAAGTTACCATGTGCTCTTTCTATCAACACAAATTACCAATGAGATTTTCAAATTTAAGCAGATGAGACACACGTCTTCTGTTCTTCGTGTAAAGGCTGGATCCACTTAAAAACAACAGGAGCCTTTTCATTCACTTCAGTGAACTTTAGANTCCGTGCTAGGGACCTTCCATCACCAGGAGCTGGACAGCATTCTGGTTATCATGGGCATCAGCCTGTAGAGAATCAGAGAATCACAGCATCACCAAGGCTGGAAAAGACTCCAAGGTCATCAAGTCCAACTATCAGCCAAGAACCACCTTGTCAACTAAACCATATCGTGAATTGCCATGAATTGCCTGCTCGTTTTTTGTACACTTCCACTTTTGAATGATGACCTGGGGAACCACTTC
>VYZR01055842.1:37251-49202 GCA_013400675.1 Oxylabes madagascariensis | reverse complement strand
CTCTGGAGGTCATTTAGTCCAGCACCTCAAGCCAGTTCTCTAGGACCATGTCCAGCCAGCTTCTGAATATCTTCAAGGTGGGAGTTGACGTTTCTTCAGTTTAGGTATAGCAGGCAACTTGAGGCTCTGAGAAACCATAAATTACTACAATAGTCAAACCAATGCATCATTTTTGTGTTTAAAATCAGCCACCGCTTATGCCTGATGCAAATGTCTGCCCTATAAGCCTACATCCCAGCCCTGTTGCTTGGTTGTGACAGTGTGATGATGGGCCCCCTCATCAGAGTTTAGGGCTCAGCTAACCCCTCACCAGTCAGAGGGCACACTTTCCTGGCTGCTCTCAAAGCAGCCCTTCTCAGCAGCTTTACTTGGAAAACTCCTGCTGTCCATGCTAGGATTCCTCTCACAGAGCTTTAGACACTGTTGTGCAAAAGCTGCTCTGCTCCTACTTGCTCCCTTTCAAGAGAGGGGAGAATAAAAGCTATGCCCACAGTGTGAGTCGTCTGATTTGTTTTAGACAGCTACACTAGGATGAGATGAACAGTACCTACAAGTGCTAGTTTCCCTCCATTAAGGAGAAAGGGAGCCCAAGCTCCCTGGGAACATCAGGTACCAACACGACAGATACCTGTGCCTGGGCAAAGCATCTCTATCCTCGCAGCTCACTCCCGGACCGTGGGTGGAAGAGATGTTCATCTGTGGCAATTCCTCTCCATCGTGAAGGTCCTGGGTAGCCCAAAGATTGCACAGCTGTGTTTTACTTCTAGGTATGGGAGTGCAGCATAATTACACAATGGCAAGTTTTTCCAGACTTCCAAGGCTTATGTATCATTCCAAGTTTGGGCTAAAGCTTACCTGCAGTCTTCCTATAGGTGTATTTGTACTCCTCTGGCTCGTATGTATGAGTTTTAATATATTTTTTTAAGATGTGCTTATCTTGTTTTTAAATTTTGCAGATGATGCTGTGCATGCTGAATTTTAAGAAAATCAGGTTTGTTTTTTTTTTGTCTGTCACTGCTTCTGTACTGAGAAATGTATTGACTTGACTGAGCATTTATAATTAAACTATCTGCTACTCAAATCTTCCAAAGACTTACCGAGTGACAGTCAGACACACCTGGCTGAAGCTGGAATCGGCACATTTTGTCTGTTGTTTGCAAGTGCCTGTCACAACATGCCAGGTTTGCTCCTTGCTCCCTGCTTAGCTTTTATCTGCTCCACAACGAAAAATAACGCTATACAAAGGGGAAATTTGCATCACAAAGATGCATCTCTGTGCTCAGCCTTCCACCCTGAGATAAAGTAGATAGATTTCCCTTTGAGCATCAGAACCCATAGGATTGGTAAACAAATACTCAAGCCCAGGTGAGCACCCCCTGCGAATGGGAGACAGGGGAGAGCAAGGCAGCCTCTGAAGGGTAGGGCTGACAAGGCATTGACCCTAAACCAAGGAAAATGTCCATCTGCCCGCTCATTTGGAAACTAACAACTGAAGGACGAGCCTGAGCCTCACCTCTGATTCACTCTGGCTGCCCGGAGTCCCTGAGAAGGAGCTGTGGCTGGTGCCCAGGAAGACCCTGCCAGCCTGGGGCTGCCAATGGCCACCACAAGGCCACCGGCATTGGGCAGTGTCATGCCTGTGAGGCCAATCATCAGAGTGGCTCTGAGTAGGGGACTGGCAGCCCTGCCACTAAAACCTCCTCTTCTAGGACTGTAGCACCTGTGTGTAAAGGTTGATTTGCTTTGGAGCTCTGCACAGAGGAGTTTGTTTAGGGAGTGAGCTTTTTGTGTAATTGTATTCCCAAGAACAGGCATTTGAGTGCCCCAGCCATGACCACCAGCAATAGCTGAGGAGCTGTGGCTCCTTGTGCTGGCAGAGCACGAATTGAGGCATGGTCATTACAGAGACCTCCTGTTGATAATCCAGGTGCAGCGTAGATGTGTGACACATGAGACCGTAACACACACACAAAGACGTGGGTGTACTTGATCTATTTGTTAACAGAATTAACCCATCACAGAAATAAAGGAAGGATTTTCTAAAAGCAAACACATCAGACTTCATTAGATTACGCAAGATTTCCTCTGCCTCACGGAAGATGGGACTGCAGCAGCAGCAGCTGCCAGAAGATGTTTCTGTGGTGCTTCTTGATTGACTCCACTCCTGATGAGAAACCCCTCCCTGTGCCTTCCTTGCCAACAAAAATAATGAGACACAGACATAAAATCAAATAAGTGTAGACAGAAGCATTGCTGCTGGATACCTGACGTTGTTTGATGCTCAACACAACGGTATGGCTCTCAATTAGAAGGTTAGAAAAATAAACATTTATTTTTTGAGAAGCAACTCTCTTATATAGTATTTTACACTGACTAATTTGATTGGTGAAACAAAGGCAAACCTCTTCAATCACATTGATCAAAACAGATGTTCGTCAAGAAACCTCTCCCATGAGAAAGAATGGATAAACATAGGTACAGTTACAAAAACATCTCTCTTGTTTACAGAGTGTCGTGGGAAAGGAATTTCCCGAAAATGAAAACATCAAAACTAGGGCTAGAGATACCTTCAAAGCCTGTGCTGGGGTTGAACCACCTGTCCTGGCTGTACTCGCAACAGCAGTTCTGGTCCAGGGTGGTGGGGTCACCAAGACTCTTCCTGGATCTTAGTCGTTTGGAAAAGGTAGGCTGTATAAATAGTGAGGGAAAGGTGAATTAGGAGAGGAGGAAAAAAATGCAAAGCTGAGTGTGGGTGTTTTTTTTAACCTAGCTTAGGCTGATTTACAGCTATGTAAGGAGGCAGAGCTGTGCCTTGAGGAGCTGCAAGTCCAGAAGGAGAAGAAACAAGCAAAGTTCAGTCTTGATCACCGGGCCACCCAAAAGCTGCAAACCTTTAGGGAATTATCCACGATTTGTAACCTATATCATCTAGGTAGTTTTAGTTAGTTATATGGGTAATTATAATATATGGGAAACAAGTAACATATAGGCCATGAAAATATATTATCTATAAACATGCTAGAAAACTACTTAGAAAACTCTCACGTCCTGAGGTTTGGTTGATTACACACCCTCATTCTTGATCACATCCAGCCTGGCCGGGAAGCAAGACATTGCCTAAACCTGTTCTTGTGCAAGAACTGCTGTTATAAGTGGTTCTGGGCCCAGGCCAGAGATTTTGGGTTGTTGCTGGAAATTGGTGCCTCTCACCCTTCCCGAGGGTACCTGAGGGGGCAGGTGAATTACAGGTTTGCGTACGTGGCCAGTGATAGAGGGAATATTTTCCTGTGATTGTGTGAGTCCCAGGAGACTCAGCTGATGAAAATGATTCCTCTGTGATTGATTGTCTCACGGGATTTCTGGCAGATACTTTTGGAGAGAGAAGAAATAAAAAAGCTGATGTTTCATTCAAGGAACTCCATGCAAAATGCAGTTTCTTTAGATTGCAGTTCAGGTTGCTTTGGACAGCTCACAGACTTGCCTTGAAGACACAACTATTTCTGATGTTAGGGGAGGTAGTAAAACTTACATAGATGATGCCATCCTCCAGGGAAAAGGCAGTAAAACTGGCACTACTGACAGATGAGCAGCTCCTGGCAGGACATAGCACGTGGAAGCAAAGACTAACCCTGAATCCTGCAGGACAGCCCAAGGGAAGGACTACTTGAGCAGGGGGTGGGAATGCTCAGGGCTCTTCTTGCCTTGCTAAAGGAACCAGGAGCAGGGAGCCAGCCCCGGTGTCAATCACAGGGAGATGCCTGTGGCACTCAGTGCCTTTTCTGCTGCAGTATCACAGTGCAAAGGTGTTCAAAGGATGGGAGATAGATCTGGGGACACTGAAATAGTGTCTGTAAAGATAAGGTGGCTCTGCAGTACATCTGCTCCATGGGAAGAATGGTCTGAACCTGCTCTGAATCTCCAGTATCCCCAGGGCAGAGGAGCAGTGGGACTGGTTTCACTGTGAGAGGTGCAGAGCTGCATCCTTGTCCATCCTCCACCCAGTTCATATGAAAAAGGCACCGAGGACAGAGGGCCCACTTGCTTTTCCACTCCCCTGCAGAATGATGCACTAAACACATCTCTACTCTGCGGGCAGGAGTCTATGAAAGGAACCTGGTGCAGCAGAAGATGTGTGAGCTGTTTTGCCCCTGCCTATGGGGCAGGTTAACAGAGATGTAGGAGAGGGGCTGGCTCCTCTCTCCCTGATATGGGCTGCAAGCCACCAGCAGCACTCCAAAATTTGCCTGTTCTCAGAGACAGAGTTTAACTGAGCCGAGTTGGAGATGGAGTAACTGAAACTCAACAAGTCTCAGAATATTTGTTGTTCCACCCTGCACGAAGTCACACAAATCTATTTTTCAAGCTTCATAGTAAAACCCCCTCGTGGAACTCAGCCCAGGCTGGAGCTCCTTTCTGCATCATTAATTCCTTGACTTGTTTTTCTTTTTCCAGAGTTCTCTGCAAGTCATTTTTTTCCAGTGCAGCAAAGGATGGACGAGCACATTGAAACAATTATTGACAAATAGTTGCATCTCGAAGCTGCACAGATCCATTATGTCTGAAAGATGCAAACACAAAATGATTTTGCATCATGTAAATTATTTTCCTATTTGAAACACAGAATCTCTCTCAAATAGCTTTAAAACCCTCATTGTAGTGGAGCATCCAGTTTGTTCCATTAACTACTCACAGAGTCAACTGGAGAACCACCGTTATTAATTTCAATGGAAAGCTAAAATGCAGTTCATTTTCTGTAATTGCAGGCCCATCACCTAAAGACCCAGGAAAAGCTTTTAATCCGAGGCATTTTTAGAAGGGTATGATTACATCGGATATCTTCATAAGGTGCATAATTACCAGGGCGACAATGACAAAGAAACAGAAAGAGCCAAACTTCCCAGCCTGTTAGAGAGTGGGCCCCGCCCCCCAACCCGGGGCCCCAGTGTGTGGGGCGCTGGGGTGGGTACCAGAGATGGGGGACCTCTCCAAGAACCAGATGTGGTGGGTCCCAGCCTTCCCCCTGATGGGAAGCAGAAAATCCAGCACCAGTTGTCCTGGTGCCACCCTAAACCCCCAGGCCAAAGTGGCCTTTACACCTCCCTGTGTGCCACATGTCAGAGGATGATGCAGAGATACCCTGGGAGCCCGGAGGAGGCATTAGTGGGCTGGAAGATGCCTTAGGAAAAACAGTACTTGAGACAGCTGTAGAGAAGCTGCCGAGTGAAGTTGAAGGGAAGAAGCAATTGTAGGGAAGTAGCAGTTGTAGGGACTGCAGACAGACAGTGGTCAGGAAATACACAAAAGGGCCAGAAAAAATGGTGTAAAAGTTTCTGCAGGTTGATGCTATTTAGTTTAAGGATGAGAAAGACTCTGTGATGTGCAAAATATTCAGCTGAATAAAGTTGCACCCCAAGGTGAAAACCATAGATGGGTTGGTGTGGTTTTCACCCTGGGGTGAAAACAGGAAAAAACCTGCTGCATCGGGACAGCTGACCCAGGATCCCTGACCAGCTGCACAGGATGGGATGAGAGCTATAGTGCCATGGTGGCTCCTGGCCTGTGCCAGCCATCACCCTGTGCCAAGCTGCCAGCCACACTCACACCGCAGCCAGAAGGGACTGCCTGGTTGAAATTTGAGGTCTTTGGTACCCTGACTCTGCTCAATCAAAACAAACCGCACAGCACCTCCAGCACGTCTGGGGAAAGAGGCAACTCCAGCTGGAGGGAAGAAGAAAGGAAAAACTTCAGTTGTGAATTATTGCTTGGCTGTTTTGCTCAAGGAGGCACAGCCACAATCATCTGCTACGATTGAAGGCGGCTGCAGCCCGGAGGCGTCCTGGCAAGACTCGCAGGCACGGGCAGAGGTTCAGTGCGAGACCACTGACTCCAAGCAGGGTTCTTTGTACTCACAAACCTGACTCACAGAGGAAATTCAGATCCGTAGCAACACAGAGATGCCAGAAAATCAACCCCCTTAAATCAGGCGTTTGAAATGCATTAACATCCCTTTCCTTTTGCTCTTGGCTTCAGTCCTCTCTGGCTTTAAGCACTGCTGGATGCTGAACACTGGCTGCAGCAGTGGAGGGGCAAGAGAGTTGAAGATGTTTCTTTCCAGGGGTTTCACCAGTAAAGAGGAGTCACCTCTCGCTGCATCCTACAACAAGGGACACTTTAACTGATTGCAAAAAGAGCTAAGTGTACTTAGCACCTTGGTAGATGAGGACTAAGGTGGGTAATAGCCATGGCAGAAGTAGCTGCTTGGGAAGCAATTTAATTAATAAAAATGTAAGAAACAAAAAGGTCAAGCCTTGCCTCTGCTGTGCTGCATTTAATCTGCACATGTACACAGGACTTCAGCCTTGCGGGTGTTGCTTTTTTTTTTCAGCTGGCACATTTCCCCAAACACGATAACATTTTTTAACTTTAGTGGATGACATTTTGTAATATGTTTAAGGATCTGTAATATTTTATGCTTACAGCTTTTTGCTATTGTTGTTCCAATATGGCACTGATGCCGGTATTAAAGTTTAATATGATTAGAAAGCTCAATTGTATAACCAAGGGGTTATACTCTTTATCTATTCTAATCTGATTAAAAGGCTTCTCTTCTGTAGCTTTCCACAGTCACTTTATATCAAAACCTGGGAGCAAAGCAACCAGCACTTTGGTTTGTCCCAGATCAAACAAAATACCAAACGTTTTCCTTAATTGTGTACTTAATTCCTTACCCTACAAAGCTGTGTTCAAACTGCAAACCCAGGTTGTTTGGCTTTAGAGGAGCTGTTCACCGAGGAAGGGCTGTGGAACCAGATGCCCACGCTTGCTCTAAGGCCGCTTAAGGCTCAATAGCTGCCTGTTCATGGGCAGAAAAAAGGCATTTTGGGTGTTGCTGCCTGGTGGTTTTGCATGACCGTGTACTATGCTTTGGGGTTAAAAAAGAGAGCTGGCAGATGAACCCCCTACACAGCAGAGGTTATTCTGTGTGCTATGGATCCATAGCAATAGCAAGGATAGCTCCAAGACCTGAGTTAGAGTGTTCCTGATGTGTTTGTATCAACCCCTGCATCTTAAAAGTGGGAGGTGGTTGTTGTGCAGACCACCTCCCTCTAAGACCCCCCAAAACTGAGTCACCACTGGGACCACCAGCTCCCATGTAGGTGAAGCTGGTATTCGCCACCACGGCAGGCTGCTGCGGGATGCGAAGTGGCCTCAAAGCTATTCCCTCTTCTCTCTAAACCTGAGCCATGGTCTCTACAGGGTCTCTATACCTGATTGCTGTGGCTAAGCCAGGGTAGGAAAGGTCTGGGAGGGAAGTCGAGGCTACTACTTGTGCAGGAGAGCGAAGAGGGGCAGCCCCCTCCTAGATACCCTTCAGAGTCATAGAACAGGTTCTGCCCTCCTACTTCATGTTCAATTCCTCCCCAGCCTGTGATGGGAGTACTTGGCCCTCATCCCTCCATGTGCAAACAAACCTGGCTTTCCCCACTGAGGAGCATGCCGTTTGTTTGGCTCTGCTTGCAACCCACAGACTCCCCCAGTCAGCCTTTACCAGCAGAGATCAACAACAAAAACAACCCCCAAACCCAAACACATTCCTTCTCCTTCTAACCAGCTTCAGGTCCAGTGGATGCCACAGCTGATGCTGAGCAGGCTGCCTGTAACCAGACTCTTGAGCCAGCTCGATTTCTGAGTTTTTTGTGCAACTCTACTGAAGGGATTTCATCACCACTGTATCAGCTGCAGGGCATCACTGACATGGGTGTTGCACCCACACTGCTCTGCTGATATTCAGGAGACACATCCATGTGTGGTATGGCAACAAACAGAAGGACAACATCAACATTTAGTTAAGAGTAAGCTTTCTTATCCATATAATGTTATTTGAATTGTCCCAGAAGTATAAAGTCTAAAACCTTGTCATCCTCTGAGCAACAAGTAATTTAAGAGTTGTTCTTCACTAGCAAGATTTATTTCAGGTGTGACGAGGTCTCTCCTTTCTCTGTCTGTCTACAAAGAACCGCTTTTTAGATAAGTAAGCTCACCTAGAAGTTGCCTGAGACAACTGGGATGAGGATGTTCACTGACCTTCCTTGACATTACACCACATTTTTTCTTGGGCCATGTGGCATGTACTGCCTTAACTCAGTGTTTGCCATTGCTGTCCTGCCTAGCATACACATATTTTTAAGTCATCTGGCTCTCCTACCTCAGTTTGTTAATGTTTATGATCCATTAAAATTGCCTTAGAAGTAAAAGGTCAAGTTTCTTTTAAAAAAGGAACTTGCCTTGCTTCTGATGTTGTCTGGGTCACATTCTGAGATCAGGCTTAGATTTTCATCATATCCACCCCAGATCTATTCTAGAATTTGGAAATATATTCTTAATATATATATTTAATTCTTCTGTGACATTAATTTTCCCCTCAGTTGTTCATGACTGTAAAGAGAAAGTTTAGTGTGGCAAATGAGCTTTCTAGATTACACTTTATTAGCAAGCTGTGATGCAGAAAAAACTTTTACATTCTTAACTGGAAATCCCTAGGATTGTTTGGAAAAGGTGTTCCTCCCATGAAGCTCCAGCACACAGATGACCAAGTCCACCACCTCACACAAAGCTCTGTGCACCTCCTCCTGCAGCAATGAACTCGTTCATCTGTCAGTAAACCAAAACTCTGATGGTCTGGCTCCTACTTTACAAAAAATACAAGACCTCATAACCTACTGGCAGATGTGTCAGGCTTCTTCTTCATTTCTGTACACAGGCATGGTTCTCTTTTAAAGGAACTCAACTATTCATAACTACTGCAAGGAGCAGCAATAGAGAGTCTGGGCAACTTTACTGCAAATCACTGAGAAATTGCTTTTAGACTCATTCTAGCATTGCAGACATCTAAGGATAGAGCATCCTTGCCTGCAGGAGATGAGAACTGATAACCAGGAGGCTCGAGTTTCTGCTGTAAAACTGATGTTTCCAGCAAGACTGTCTCCTTGCATCAAGTCTCTGCTGTGAAAACATCCCCCAGCTGATCANCAGCAATGAACTCGTTCATCTGTCAGTAAACCAAAACTCTGATGGTCTGGCTCCTACTTTACAAAAAATACAAGACCTCATAACCTACTGGCAGATGTGTCAGGCTTCTTCTTCATTTCTGTACACAGGCATGGTTCTCTTTTAAAGGAACTCAACTATTCATAACTACTGCAAGGAGCAGCAATAGAGAGTCTGGGCAACTTTACTGCAAATCACTGAGAAATTGCTTTTAGACTCATTCTAGCATTGCAGACATCTAAGGATAGAGCATCCTTGCCTGCAGGAGATGAGAACTGATAACCAGGAGGCTCGAGTTTCTGCTGTAAAACTGATGTTTCCAGCAAGACTGTCTCCTTGCATCAAGTCTGCTGTGAAAACATCCCCCAGCTGATCAGTTCCAGCTGGCATGGACGGGGAAAGAGGAAACACTACTTGTGGCAAAGTACCATAAAGCACAGATCTTACCTCCACTTTAGAAATGCTTCTCAGTGCTGGGATTAATGGTTCAACAGCTGGTATGTCACCCTGGCAGGATGAGCAGACACCCTCAGACCCTCACGGTACATTCACTAACTGTAATTTATGATAAATCACAGGAGAAAAAAAAAAAAAATCTTTAAACCAAGCTCCCCGTATCTTTTGCAAAGAGAGAGACGATACTTTTGAGTTATTACAATGTGTAGAATGAACTTTTATTTTCATTCATCCTTCATTAATACCATACAATTAGATAGCAATATCTGGAAAAAAATAATCTTGAAATAATTTAAAACAGAAGGCACAGAAAACCAAACCCAACTATGCTGCTACAAGAGAAAGGGGTAAAATGATTCAGGAAGTGAATTTATTCTGAAAAGTTTTATCGCTTAGATATTATGATCAAAAGCTACAGCACACAGAAACAAAACTGCACAGTTTAAGCTAACCCATGCTTTTGTTACATTTAACATATAAAAGGAAAAAAACCCTAAAAATATTTTTTGCAGGATTTTGAATGAAAAGTGTAATTTTTAAAATAAAAACCACTAAATCTAGTACATATGTCANTTTTTTTTCCCCGCAAAAGAGTAGCTTTATTTCTTTTGAAAACAAAGCTACTAGAATAATGACATGCGATAATATGCCCCGATATTATACCAGCTAAGACTGAAAATAAAGTTCATGCTTCACAATTGAAATATGCTGTGACTCTCAAATACATTCTCTGGTAGTTAATAATACAATACAGAGGTCATTCATAAAATCAGTTCAGGTTGGGAACCTGGTTTATAAATGAAGCTCTTTTCAAATATTGAGAACACTGACAACACACAGGGTTAGCTCCAGGTCAGCACATTTCTTCCTGTGCTCCACCCCTCTTTTTTTAAACAAGTGGGTGCTTAGCCTGCAAATATCATGGAAAGGCAAAGTCTAGAAGTTACAGGTTGGTTTGTAAAAATACTAAATACAATCCAAGACAAACAGTATTACTGACAACTTAATAGCAGGTGCTCTCTAAAGGAAAAAAATATCCTGAAATGCAAAAGAGATCTTTTCAGCATTTGATATCAAGGCATTTGCACATTTGTCAGGAGGTGACAGTAAAAGTGAACTTTGCAGCTTACTTTGCAGCTGGATTTAAAATCAAAGAGCTTTCTTTCTAGTCTGCTCACCTGTTAACCATAACATATGGTTTCTTAACAGCTTGCTTTTTTCCCCTGGAAATAATTCTCTCATTTAGAAAGTACAAGTCAAAGTATTGTTTCCACACTTGAATAAAGAGAGCTGACAACTACAATAGAAACGGTAAAAATGATCTTCATAAAAATGTTCATCAAAATTCTCTGACATAGCAAAACATTCATTTGTAAAGTAAAGTCTAATACTGCAAGCCATTCACTCAAAGGCGACCTTGGGCACATGAATCCTTGCCAGCATTGCAACGGGAATTACTTCCGTATTTCTTGTCATTATAGGGTACAAACTCTGTAATATATTAAAGTTTCCTAACAAAGAGTCCAATTATTGCACTTTATAAAAATTCTAGTAATATCAGGCTTTTGTCCTACTTTTCTATGAACACTGCAAGAAAAATTTGGGGGACCAAGTAATTTCTGATGAGTGAGATGGAATACTTGAATCAGTCCCAAATACGGACTCAAAAATGGAAAGGTTTACGAAATGAAGCGAGGTAACCTTTGGAAACAGGTTTTGGTTCATAGCAGCAGACAGATGTGTCATTCTGGTACTGACACATGTTTTCTTTGCCAAGAGGAGCGGGCACGTGAGTGTTACATTTATACATCACAATACAACTTGAGAACTTTGCAGAGAAACCCAAAGAACCGCTAAGTTCTTCTGCTGACCCTACAAGCTTGATGGGAAAAGCTCAGTGATAGCCATATTGGAGTGGGGGTTTCTCTGTGAGCTTGAATATATTTGCATTTGTGTCAGCAATAGACATAGCAAACAGAAATAGCTATTTCAGGATGGCAAAACAGGTAGAGTAAGTCTGAGACACCTGTAAAAAAGGAAAATACAGCAGTTTTGGCCCTGCTTTTAACCAGCTGTATCAATAGGGAAAAAAAGATAGGGGAGATTTTTGTGCCAGCTATCTAGAAAAAGATGCTGCTTGAACCGAAGTGATTCACAACTCTAGATGAGGCTTCCAGGCCAGCAAATCACGGTTAAAGTCACTTTGTTCCTCTGCTCCTTCAGCATGGGAACGAGTGCAGAATGACTCATTCCAACCGTGGATAGTCCGTTTACAGCAACAATCATATCCCCACACCTAAAAAACACAAGAAGAAAAAAGAACACATTATGAGTCTTGCTTCTGCAGTAATCAGAGCACACACCAACAAACAGCACTTCACTGCTGCGGTGGTAGGTTTGCATCTGGCTGAAAAGTGTTGCTAAAGTTCCCAAAGCAGCTCAATTTG
>VYZR01055842.1:12732-36602 GCA_013400675.1 Oxylabes madagascariensis | reverse complement strand
ATCAAAGAGCTTTCTTTCTAGTCTGCTCACCTGTTAACCATAACATATGGTTTCTTAACAGCTTGCTTTTTTCCCCTGGAAATAATTCTCTCATTTAGAAAGTACAAGTCAAAGTATTGTTTCCACACTTGAATAAAGAGCGCTGACAACTACAATAGAAACGGTAAAAATGATCTTCATAAAAATGTTCATCAAAATTCTCTGACATAGCAAAACATTCATTTGTAAAGTAAAGTCTAATACTGCAAGCCATTCACTCAAAGGCGACCTTGGGCACATGAATCCTTGCCAGCATTGCAACGGGAATTACTTCCGTATTTCTTGTCATTATAGGGTACAAACTCTGTAATATATTAAAGTTTCCTAACAAAGAGTCCAATTATTGCACTTTATAAAAATTCTAGTAATATCAGGCTTTTGTCCTACTTTTCTATGAACACTGCAAGAAAAATTTGGGGGACCAAGTAATTTCTGATGAGTGAGATGGAATACTTGAATCAGTCCCAAATACGGACTCAAAAATGGAAAGGTTTACGAAATGAAGCGAGGTAACCTTTGGAAACAGGTTTTGGTTCATAGCAGCAGACAGATGTGTCATTCTGGTACTGACACATGTTTTCTTTGCCAAGAGGAGCGGGCACGTGAGTGTTACATTTATACATCACAATACAACTTGAGAACTTTGCAGAGAAACCCAAAGAACCGCTAAGTTCTTCTGCTGACCCTACAAGCTTGATGGGAAAAGCTCAGTGATAGCCATATTGGAGTGGGGGTTTCTCTGTGAGCTCGAATATATTTGCATTTGTGTCAGCAATAGACATAGCAAACAGAAATAGCTATTTCAGGATGGCAAAACAGGTAGAGTAAGTCTGAGACACCTGTAAAAAAGGAAAATACAGCAGTTTTGGCCCTGCTTTTAACCAGCTGTATCAATAGGGAAAAAAAGATAGGGGAGATTTTTGTGCCAGCTATCTAGAAAAAGATGCTGCTTGAACCGAAGTGATTCACAACTCTAGATGAGGCTTCCAGGCCAGCAAATCACGGTTAAAGTCACTTTGTTCCTCTGCTCCTTCAGCATGGGAACGAGTGCAGAATGACTCATTCCAACCGTGGATAGTCCGTTTACAGCAACAATCATATCCCCACACCTAAAAAACACAAGAAGAAAAAAGAACACATTATGAGTCTTGCTTCTGCAGTAATCAGAGCACACACCAACAAACAGCACTTCACTGCTGCGGTGGTAGGTTTGCATCTGGCTGGAAAGTGTTGCTAAAGTTCCCAAAGCAGCTCAATTTGAAGTCTGTCCTACTACTGAGAGATGCCCCTGCTCATTGCAGGAGTGTTGGACTAGAAAACTTTTAAAAGGTCCCTTCCAACTTCCAGCTATTCTAGGATTAATCCGAAACTCATCTGGGAAATTCCCAAATCACTCTATTTCAGTTCTAATACCAAGATTGTTCTGCATTAGGAGCTGACCTGTATAGAAACATGAGAAGAGATATTTGGAAAGACCTAATGGAATCGAGAGAAGATAAGACAGCATGTGCATGACAGAACCATTTCTATTTGTTTGTGTGGATTATAACACATTTACACCAAACATGCCTTTGCTGTAGGAGGTGTAAGTAAAGATACTTATGGTTACCAACCAACCACATTCCAACTAAGAACCTTGTTTTCAGTGGCTGATGATTTTGTCAAATAGAACCATTTGGCTTGAAATCTCCCTCAGCAGATGGTTCAATTGCAGTATCTCTGCATTTTGAAATGGGTAACAGAAATTTGTGAGGGTGCCATTTGCTGGCCCTGAGAAAAGTGACCTTGAAGGGTTAAGTTCTGGTTTTTAAAACCTCAAGAGAAACTTCATAAAGGTACCCAATTTCTTTCTGTATTGAGCATGTTCCTTCTCTAGACACCTCTGCTTTGCAACCTGAGTGTGTGACATTCCCCAGAGTAGTCAAATGTGACTTGGAGATCAAACAGGACTTTTCTTGAAACTGATCCACTCAAGTATTGAAGGCACCAAAATGGGTGGCAAAAAGGTGCTCTCCTGAGCTTTCCCTAGGGCAGAGCAGAGGAAGAGGAAGCAGAGTCACCAACACCAGTCAAATGTGCACTCAAGAGTCCTTCTCTGCCTGAACCATGGAACCCCATCACCCAAACCAAGGTGCTACAGTTCACTGAATGACATCTCACTCCCACAGCCTTTCTGAGGAAGTCATTTTGCCTTCTATAAAATCACGCCAGACAGATCATGTAAGCAGAAAACTGTCTAAACTATTGAACTGTGAAGTTATTTACTCCCTTCCTGTCCAGCCTAACATTTAGATAATTCAAACAAAACAGAATAGCTTTAGAAGAGACCTGCCCCACAATAATTCAAGGTGCAGGTTCTAAGGGGCTCTCCCTTGTTATGTCCCATTTTTAAATCTGTATTTTCAGTGGAACAGTACATTTGAAAAGAGACTACTGTATCACATTATCACATGAGAGCATATTTTCCATAAGTTACAAGGGGGTAAATGTGACCATGATGATTCTTCCACTCCTCTTAGTAATGATGCCTGAATTGCCGTTGGTGTGAAGACTTCTAGTTATTAAGTCCCCAATCTGAAATTATTTAATTTGGGTTGAACTGAGATCTTTAATTCAAACTGTTCCACAGTTGGAAAAAAAAAGTAATTTTGTGTTCAGCCAAGTTATTTTTTCATTTATTTATTTAGTCACTGAACTGAAAAATCAATTACTGTCAAGGCTCTAGGCATAAGTACATTCTTTTCTTAAGTCACTTTGTAAGAAAATCTGCATGTAAAAATCATGCCACGAAACTTCAAGTTGCATATTCTTGACTGCCACCTTCACAAAAAATCAAGTTTATGAACAAGAGAACCCTTAGTGGGAATTTTAAGTCCTAGTTCTGAACTAATCCTATAGGAGGCTAACACGTGTATCTGGACACTAAACCTGGGGGCTGCATCCAAATGTAAAGTGTAAGTAAAATCATATAATCTTTAAGGTCAGAAGGGACCTCAGGAGGTCTATAAGCCCAACCTTCTACTGCAAGCAAGGTCAGTTATAAGCTCTGACCAGGAATCTCAGGGCTTTACCCAGTAGTCTCAGAAACCTCCAAGGGCAGACACCATGCAACTTATGCCACTGCCTGACCATCCTCTTGGGGAGACAGTTTCTCCTCATAACCAGTCTCAAGCTTTTTTGTTCAATTTGTGCCTGTTGTCATTCATCCTTTCACCCTGCAACACTGAAAAGCCTGGGCTCTGTCTCCTTGATAATCTCCAGGTAAGCATTGGAAAGGGGCTGCTGGCTGCCCCTGAAGCCTTCTCTTTGTGGGGCAAGTGCTCTAACTCCACCATCTCAGGGGTTTCTGCTGAACTTGCTAATTTATCAGTGACTTTCCTGTCAACTAATGACAGGGTAATGCCATGGGGACTTGGTTCCTTAACAATCTTTTCAGAGATCTTTATCATCTACTTTCTTGCCCTTCTATTAAAGCAGCAGTTTATCAGTTTCCAGCAGTGGCTTCAGAAGGCAATGTGAAAGCATAAAGCAGTTTTGCCCACTTTGCAAAAGTTAAGTTCTAACTTTTAGCTGTTCTATAGGAAGACAAAAACTAGCTAGTTCTGCACGTATACAGTGCACATTGTCTCTTGGCCTAAAGTGGAGTTCAACAGGAAGACAGCAGGTGACATCAGCAGCACAGCTGGGGAAGAGCACAGGAGATGCCATCACCTCTGAGATGCCCCTTTCCCAGCAGCAACACCCTGTTACTTCCCTGCATCCCACTCATCAGGGAGGCAAAGCACTACAGGGCTGCGTGGTGCAGCAGCACAAGATGCTACAGTGTATTTCCATAAGCAATTAGTTGCACACAACTATTTAAAAGTGGTTCATTATTGTTGCTGTTATTACTATTATTATTATTTCTCCCATAGTTACTTTGGCTTACTTTAATCTTCCATCAAAGTAGGCAGGAGTTCCAAGAACAATCGTTTTAATGAAGAAAGGCTGGTTTGTGTGGTTCTCCTCGTAGCCACCGACGATGCTGAAGCCCCAGCTCCCCAAATTGCTCCGCCGCAGCACCACGTCATGGCAGCTATGCAGGCAGCTGTGGAAAGGAAGCACAGGATAACCAGAGAAAAAGCCAGGTATGGTTTTACAGTGGGCACAATATCTGCTATCTCATCATTACCACTGCGCTAAGTGTGGAAGAGAAGGGGACGGATGGTGATTAGACCTCTGTTCCTGGAGTAATTTTGCAATATTCAAACCAATTACCAAAAAACCCTCACAATCTTGAGACAGAAAAATGTTTTAAAAGAAGTAATGCAGGGCTAGAATAATTACTTAAACACAGTTAAGTGTTTAAACTCTGCAAACTGACAGTAATAGAACTGCATTTTAGGGATTTCACAGGTGGCAACAATGTGGGTGGAAAATCAATACCTGATGTGTTCAGTTTGCAAGTAAAAAATGCAGAGCATTTGTCTTCCACCCCCAGCCAGTTTAAGCTTTTTCTACTTTAAGTAAAAATTGAAAATCCATGCACAATCTTCATTACCGCTGTACTGATTCATCACCAGTAATGAAAATATAAATGACTAACCATTTTATTACGCAGAATGTAAATAATTCAGATCACACTTCACTAATTGTGCTGCTATATGTTATCAGCCCTACAGAAAATTAATTCTTGCCAGTGAAGTTGGCAATGACTGTAATTTAAAAAACACACAGACACAGAAATTAACTTTTCAGTATAAAGATACCAAGTTCTTTACTGCTGTTTGACACTGCTTTAAACCACTAGGTAAGAAATAAACTGCTGCTAAAGCATGAAAAGGAAGTGTATTTACCAAAACTGAGAGCCATTTATTGAGATTACTCGTTAATACTTTAATAAAAGATAAATTAATTGACAGTTAAACTCAGAAAAAGTGAAACCTCTGGAGGGCCAATGCATGGTTGTGTTATCTTCAGCTGCTTTTCTGCTCCCAGTCTGTCTGGTTGATGTTGTGGTTTTACACTTTAGGTACAGACCTGCTAAATCCATCAGAGGGAAAGGAATTAACCTGCGTGCCCTGACTGAAGTTAACAACTCTACTAGCTGCAGTAGGACCTCTTCTTGATAACAAGTGATGCCAGAATGAGATTATAGCTGCAGCCTCAAGAGAGTGAGGAGTACAAATGCAGTGATGTCCAGCAGATTGCAAAGTAGTTAAGGGGAGAGAGCTTGCTGCAAACCTCTAAGAGTTTTTGTGTTTGGCAGAGATGGTAGTGGATTCTTGAAAAAAACCAATGTGAGCCCATAGTTACACAGCTACAGTCTTGGCACAGGACATGTCAAGAGTCTGTCAGAATGGCCAAAATCTGATGCAATATTCTGAAGTTAAGTATTTGGCCACATAAATTTAGCAGATTAGCAAAGAGACAGATGGATAGATACTTTGTGTTTTATTAGTAATTGCTCTGGTTTTAGATATTCTATAGAAAGTTACAGTATCATAAAACAATAAAAAAGATGAATTGTGTCTGAACAGAAGATTCCACATGGGTATTTACTATGGTTTGTGTAGGGATAAATCCAGTCTATTTATCTTCGAGTTTCCTAAGGAAAAACTGCTCCTGTTCACAGCCTGCTTCCTAAGCACGCTGCCAACTGAATACAGCTGAGATGCCCAGGCAGAAATAAGGGCAGATGTGCTGCAACTAAGCAGGTCTCTGCTTCTTTATGTCTCTTGCAGGACTTAGATTAAAACAGCTAAGTAAGTATTTAATCGATTAATTCCATACCTTGGAAGTCCCAGCCACATGACCCACGATGGTGACCAGCTGGCATCGTATTCATTCTCACTGATGGTACTCAATTGTTCTTCATTAGCCTGGGGCTGCTCTTCTACAATCTGGACTTCCAAGGCTTTCAGGGCAACTACTGAAGAGGCAGCACTAGCCTTCAACATGGCCACAGCCTCGCTGTGACTCAGGTTGGTCAGATCAATGCCGTTGATGTTCAGCAGCACGTCACCTGTTCAAAGCAACGAGAGAGAGCACATCAGTCTGAGATTCCTGCCCACTCACAGCACCTCCCTCCCAAGCTAGGGTTTCATTCCATACTGGAGTCTTTGGACCTGAGACAGTCTGAACTAGCAGACTAATAGCTCTGAAGCCTTTATATTGTCAGTTTGAAACTTTAATGTACTGAGCTTGTATCAAGTTGGATCAGTGTAATTCATTTCCACGTAACACACCAAATACCGTTACTCCTATGCATGCTGCCCTGAAAATCTGAAATAGAAATTACTTAAGTACCTCACCAGCTCGGCTGCAACTGCTACTGCAGATGCCATAACACAACTGTTTCCAGATGTGGATCTTGGGTTCACCCAAACTTTAATTAAAAGTGAAGGAAGAATGATGGCAGGAACAATGCAGGCACCTCAAAGTAACCAATTATTGTAGACAGGTGAGGCTCCACAGGTGCTTTAATTCATCTGGTTTTAATAACTTGTTACTTGGGAGAAGAAAATGGAATTCAAAAACTACTGGAAAGTTTGGTACAAAACTCAGTTAATTCAAAGAAAGAAAAGGAGCATCTCTACAAAGACAATCTGGAAAGAGTCAAAGCCAGAAAAGGATTTTCGCAATTTTAGTTTTACGTTTTTTAAAGGCCCCAGGATAAAAACAAGAATGTTATTAACTATCCAGTGGCAGACTCCTTTTTCACATAATGTGCCACCAATGAAAGTCAGAAAAACCAGAGAAAAAGTGCAAACACCTGGGTCACATTTGGTATGAGACTCAGTTTTCAAAAGGTTTTTCCTCCCAGTAGCTTCTGTGGCTACTTTAATGTTACACAATGAAAGAACAATAGTGATTCTTCTATCAAGTGTGTTTTTCATAGTAGTACAGAAAAAGAAATATACCTGCTGGTGTGTGGGTGCAAGTCTCCCTTTCTCAGAAGCATAGAAGGATGCTCCCACACTGTTCTTTTAAATCTACAATCTGTGAAGTTTTTCCTAAATTTCTTTCCTGTAACATTCTATAATTCTGTGAACTGTGTATCACTGAGACCCCATAGGCAGTCTCTGATTCACATATGACATAATATGTTTTAATCATCAAATGCTTTGCTAACAATTATACGGGACTGCCTTCACCTATGCTGAGCCTAACCTCCACTTCCTCATTCCTTTTTACAAAGCCAAGGAATAAGGACAGGTGCTACAGCACCCCTGAAGACCATCAAACTCCCTGCTGTCCCAGAGGATAAGAAAGCTTTTGGGAACCAGGATTAATACTGATGTAGCTTCTGGGGCAAATTTTGTGTGGGTGAGCTGTGGCCTGTCATCAGAGCTTCTCTGCTGTTCAGGCATTATACCAGGGAACAGAGATTCCTTGGACAGAGGAACAGGGTACAACCACTAAATTAAACACAAAAACAGGATGTGTCTGCATCACAGCAGACCCTCAGCTCAGGGGATTACCATCAGCTTTAAAGAATTTAACTATACATTTCCTGATCTTATCCACTTCCCCTGCTATCATGCTGTAAACATTCCCTTCCCATAAAAGGTTAAAGTGCAACACTAAACACAGTATTTCCATTATTAAATCACAAAGAAAAGCATCCATATGCATTTTCCTACATCTGTGAGAAGACTTTTTGACACCACCTGACTCCAGAGAATGTAGTGATCAAAAAGCAACGAGAGGTAGCCATGCCACCAGGGAAGCCAAAGCCCACCTCGTTTAATCCTGCCGTCTCTTGCCAAACACCCATGAGGCTGCACACTTGTCACAAAGATGGGCAGTTCCCCACTTTTGCTGCCTCTGCCTCCTGCTACTGTCATTCCCAGAGATTCATGTGGCTCTTTTTTCACAGTAATGTGCTTCTCTTGGCATGTAACACACTGGGAGAGATCCTGTTTAATAATAATAAATAACATTGTTAAAACTAAGGAAAAAACCAAGCAAATCAAACCCAAAAACCAGAACAAAACAACTAAATACACCCCAAAAACACACTTTGGCACTTTAATGGAACAGTTTAAAAGGACTAAGTAGTGGAAACCAGCTTTGGCTGGATTTCTTCTAGGCCAGATCTCTGCCCCCTCCAAAAAAAAACCCCAGATCACCAACGAAACCCCCATGGATGTAGATACTTAAACCTAGATAGAAAGCTTATAAAGGCTCATCTTGAAATCTCACTCTAGTTTTTCTTAACATCCTACACTGGAAGAGGCTAAATTCTAGGACTGCACTACAAAACCATATGGTCAAAAGTTTGGAGACAAACCAGATACAAATCTTTTGATGTCCTGCTGAACATCAACACTTAGAGACCCTTTAAAACTCTTATGCATCATGTTCACTTTTGCAGCTGGTATGTAGAACCTCCCAGAGCACAAACTCAGGCCAATTAATGCTAATGGCTTGTAGTGGGTACCTGGGGCAGCCTCCCTAATGATTAAAATGAAGACTCAAGCTTGAAACAAGAGAAGAGATCCTGTATTAAATTTTTCAACAAACTGAATGATGAAGTTTAGCCCATATTTAGTTCTGCCCAATAAAAAAAGATTTAGATCTAAATCAAAGTAAATTTTATTTGCTGTAGCCTTTCCCTCAGGATATTAAGTAAGAGATTCAAACCACTGCATGTACACCTGTGGTAGCATCTTAAATTGACAGAATACTTGTAAGGAATCCAAACTAATGAAAGAAATAACCTGGGATATTCTTCAAAGTGTATATATGTATATATTCTCCTGCTTTCTCTTGGAAAAGGACAACATTGTCTTCTTTGACCTCCAATGCCATGTGCTCCTTCTGACTGGCTCTGCTCTTCACATACACATTAATTATGGACGTAGCTATATGTAAATACACCGTAGCTTATAAAGACAGTTCATTTCTAAGGCTTCAGGCTTCAGGACTGGCCACACAATCGTACAAACATATTTTAGGCCACAAGGCTTCAAAGCCAAGTACAGGTTAATGAGAGAAAGATAAGTGACACAAAACACAAGAAAAGTCCCCTTCCTGTTACATGGGATTTCCAATTTTAAAGGAGCCCACAAATAGCATGGACCCGTGAGGGAAATCCACTCATCCAACTTTGGATCAGCTTTGGAACTGTGGTAAGAGCATAGCTCATGCTGGCACATGCAAACTTGCTTCAGGCTCTGACATCAACAAACTAATCACTGTGTGGGTATGGCCCAGTGCTGTGGTAAGTACCCACAGCCATGGTATTCAGGAGCCTCATCTTTGTCCCTCAGGAGGAAAACAACCTTCCTAGAGCCTCATTTGTTCTCTTCTGAAATGATCCCCACTTTTAAAGGAAAATACTATCAACGCATGTAAGTTATCTCAACAGAACTGTGTGACGCTAAATAGTAAAGCAAATAGAGCGGACAGGTGGGAAGGTAAGGATTTGTTGACATGGACAGCATAACCATTATTTCACAAAGTCAACTTCTTAAGAGTGAGAAGTTGTATTTTTCTAACTACCAGAACATCTCAAGCACAGGCTCTATTTTTGCATGTCTTCCAAATAATTTGATATTAGCTTCATGGAAGTCTCTTCATTTTGCCTTTCTCTCCGTGCTTGAGACCCTGCAATACTCCAGCAGCCTGGCAGCCAGGACTGTTGACTCATGAAGGAGATGACACATTCCTTCAACATGCTCTTTATATGCTGGATGGCGGGCACCACACCTCTTTCCTGGTTTTAGCCAGCACAGCAGTAACAAAAACTGTAACAGTCTTGAATGACAGCCCTTTCAAGCAGGAATACCAGCCACTAGCTTAGACAAGGTCTAACAACTACAGCTGTCTGAGCTTACAGAACTTGCTTCTTTCACTGTAGTCAGCAAATCCAAAAACATACTGAAAACCTGTTATGTATCTTTTGTTCCCACTCCAGACATGATGCAGGAACCAAGACAGAAGTCACCACCATTTTTCTATTCACTAGATTAAAAAAAAAAAATCCTTTCTTCTAGCTTCACCTTGCTACACACACCAGCACATGAGAAAACCAGTATTTTTTCCTTTCAGAAGGAGAAACACCAACCTTATGTGAGTTAGGTCTGCTGTGGAACAGCTGCTGGGACTGGTGTTGGTGTGAGTTGCTGTTGTGAGTCCCAGAGTCTCGGATAATGCTGACTGTCTGCGACTTCAGGGGTCTAGAGATGATCAAGTTCACTCTCTCCCCGCTTGCCTGTTGAACACATTAGGTCATCAAACATCATCAAGTTTGATAGGATATTGATTATTAGAAAGGGAGGAGAACATATGACAGAATGTGAAACAAGACAACAGCAGACCTTGTTTTCCAGTTCCTTTTTAGACTGCACACTCCCTTACTTGCTTCTTTTTGCAATTTCCCCCAGAATGGAGGGGAAATTAACATTCTTTCTTCACCTCTGATGTTACCTTTACATCAGTTAAAATCCTTTGTCAAAAGGACCATTTCTCACTTTGTGTTACAAAGCTTCAAACATTAAAATTTACCCCCTTCCATTTGCAGCCTCTGTGAACTCCAGCAACACATAGCAATAAATGGAAGAAATGCCTATGTGATAGTTCCAAGATCCGCAGCTTTTGATCAAAAGCCCGATCACCTCTGGTACTTCCCAAAGATACTTGCAAGAAAGATGTTACACATGAGGATACCATCATATTCTGAATTTTGGGGAATACTGGGAGACCCATTTGTCAGATGTTAATAAAACATCATCTCTTTATTGCTGCAAAGCCACACCTCAAAAGGTGAAAGCTACCCTATGCTAAATTCCAATCACTGTATACAAAAATTGGGAAACTGAAATTACCATTCCCAAGATTGCTGTTATTTTAATTTCACTGCACAGAAAACTCTTGAAATGATTCCTGAAACAAGTATTTACTACTCATTTGTATCAGAGTTCTCTATCTGGTGCTTTAAGCAAAAATGACTGCACTAGACTGCAGGAACATACTACTGGTATATGCCAACTTTCCTAAAAACAGAGCCATTTTCACCAACATCCCATCAGCAGGAAGTAGCAAAGTGCTGCATCTGTTTCCTTACAGACTGGGAGAAAGGCATGGAGTAAAGGTTTTCCTGTGGGAACACAGAAGGGTCATATGTCACACTGCAACAAGCTTTGGGTAATATTCGTGCCCAGAACATAACCTGAAGTTGGAAACAGCCCTTTTCTGAACACTCAGAAAATGAGCTGTACCATGCTGAACTCATGGAAAACCTCCATTTGACTTCCCAGCTGCTACCTGTTGACTCTAACATCTGACAAAGTACTTTCTTGTTTTAACTCAATTTCATGCACAGGCAAATCGATAAAAAACCCACTTCTACAGAGCTTACTGAGAGATTAAAATACAATACATACATGAATAGAATAATACTAATAATCCTTTTTTTTTTTTCTTCCCTGCTAAGCAATAGGCTACAACAGGCTACTCTCCTTGCTCACATGAGCTGTCTTCTAACCTTCAGGCTGCATTCCAGGGAAGACTAATGCATTTTTCACTTCTGAGGAGGCGAAGTTCATCTGGTAGGTGCCAAAGCAGATCCTGTTCTTCACTATTACTTTCAGAACATTAAATCACTGTAAATCACATGGACCCAGGCTTTTAGGCCTCACAAAGCTGTTCTGTCTGGGAACAGACTCTAGAAATGAAGCCGAGCTAAGAGCTCAGGTAGGGAAAGCAAATCACCTGTATAACCTGAGCAGCAAGCTCCGGTGTGCCGTGCTTCAAGTCGTGTCCATTAATGGCCAGCACGCGGTCGTTGCTGCAGAGCCTGCCGTCCTGAGCAGCCAGCCCCCCTTCCAAGAGGTCGAGGATAAAAACCCCCGGCTCGTCCGTCCTGCGCACGAGCTTGATGCCCAGCTGCTCGCTGGAGTCGCGCTTGTGCAGGGTCACCTGGAAGCTGTCCTCCCGCCCGGAGCCCAGCGCGTCCGCGTGGTTGTGTGTGCGGCTGCCGAAGCGCCGCTCCCGCAGCACCGTCAGGTGCAGCACCGAGCACGGCTGCGACAGCACGGCTCGGGCGTGGTTGTGGGACACGTTGCTTATGTCAAAGCTATTGACCTGCAAAGCAACAGCAAAAAAAGTCACAATGATGTTTTCATATGTTCAGTTAAGTTCTTTCCAAAGCCAGCTCACTTGCTGCAAAACCAGCCTTGGAGCAACCTACATGTCTGACCTTACTAGGCTTTCTCTCTCGTCCTTCCATTCTTTCTTGCAAACTCACATTGGATGTTCAATCGACAAACTTATTTTTAGGTTGGAAAAGATCCTCAACATCATCAGGTCTAAGTGTTAATCCAGCACTGCCAACTCCACATCTACACGGCTTTTAAATACCTCCAGGGATGGTGACTCCACCACTTAGACGGGCAGCGTGTTCCAGTGCTTAACAACCCTTTTGTGAAGAAATTTTTCCTAATATCCAATCTAAGCTTCCCCTAGTACTATTTTAGGCCTTCTCCCACAAAGGTGACAACGTGTCCCCAAAAGTGAACACCCTCTGCCATCACAGGCCAAGGTTTTTGTCCTCTTTGTCTTCTATACTTGTCTTCCTTAGATCTTTACATTGTTCGTTCTCCAGGACAAGAACATGGCATGTGCTTTCAGTGTCGAGCCCAGCAACACTTAAAACAGCAAAATAATAGCTATAAAAAGAATGTATCCAGATCTCTGAAGCAAGCTTGTGTCTTACAATATGCAGTACCTTCATTGTGTGGAAAAACATTTTTAAAAAACTGAAGTCAAGGATAATGAAATTGATTCATCAAGACAGTAGAAAAAAGGTATTTGTACTAACTCTCAAGTCTTAGCATGATTTCCCACAGATTTCAACTAGGCCAGAGTTTCAGGCCTGTATCACCCAAAATTCAGTTGTAAATGAAAAGCAGATTAAACTTTCTCTACCTAGAACTAAGAATTGTGTTTATTATATGGCTCACTGATACGAAGATCAGTAATCTTCAGTCATTTCTTGCACTGTGAAAGTAAGAACTGACAGTACGATGAACAAATGAGATTTGGCAGAAAAGAGGAGTATGACAAAAATTCAGCACAAAAGCTGTGTTTGCCTTGTTCTCTAAGAAAAGATTCAAAGTTAACATTAGAATTTCATCCTTAGCCTTGGTGGAGGAACCCCTGCCCCATGATTTCAGCAGATAGAAACTAACACCAAATGGTCTATACTGATTGATGTGCCTTACCTAAGTCTTTTAACACTCTCCATTGCAACCTAAGTAAAACCACATATGCAGCTTCTCACCATCTAATAGCAATATTAAAATTATAAAAATATACGAAGTAATCTGTGTTCAACAGCTGCCACATTTACATCACACATCTGAGCTGAGATGGGGTCTATGCTGAACCATTTGGCTGTGGTGTTTCCAATGGAGAAGAAGGACTGCATCCTCCCTGAGAAACACCTCCAGCCCAAAACCCAGCACAAAGCCACTGCTGCTGGCAGCACCAAGAGCTCAGACAGAACTGTGGTGGTGTCCTGCTTTGCTACTGCCCTGAGACAGGCTGTAACCTTGGGCAGGGGGAAAAGAGGCATAGCTTGGAGAAATAACATTTAGAGCTGCCTTCCACAAAAACAACTAGGGCCCATCCATCAGAGCCCTTAAATTAAATCCATTTTTATTTTTAACTGTAGCTAGCAAAAGTAAATACATAAAATATGGGAGCACTCAAAGGGCACAGAAGAATATATGCAATAAAATGTAATTCTTCTTTCTATAAGACAGCTTAAAATTTCAGAATAAAACAGCCTTAGCACTTCTTCGGGGAAGAGATTCTCATTAGGACATGCTTCACATGAATTACAGTCACAGTCCGGCACAAAAAAGAGACCATTTGTAGAGCACTTTGCAAATGTTAGGCACCTATCTGTACCTTGCAGACAACACAAGCTTTTATGTAGCTGTTACTAAAGGCTGTTCCCACAGCTCTTAAAAGGGTAATATTTCTTGTTTGACTGGGCAAGAAAATGCTGAGTTTCATCTCACAGTCCTTTCTGGCTCTTTCTTTTAGACCTTTACAGCTCATAAAAGCCCTGGAAGACATTTTCAGAAATATCTAACCAAAGTGTGCATGCTGAGCTGCACCTAAGTGCACCTAATTAGAGATGGCAGAGATTGAACCTGATCATTTTTATACAACAGCTCAGCACCTGCACAGGTAAATTCAAGGAAATAAAGATATTCTATCTCCCCCAAAAATTTAGGTCTTACCCTCTGTACCTCTCCCTTGGCATGGGAGAAGGACTTTCATGGACACCCACTCAGCATCTGACAGCCCCACTGCCAGGCTGTTGATAGGGAAGACTCACTGCAGCTAGTAAATTCCTATTTACAGTCAATTCACTGCCATTGATGGCTTTGGAAACTCTAACTGACACCTGCCCAAACAGCAGGAATTTCCAAAGCTTCACTGGAACTCAAGCTCTCTATTCTGTCAAACAAGTAGAGCCCTTAGTATAAAAATAAATGAGTCAGCATTCAATCACTGTCTGCAATTACTTGTTGAAAAGGCAACATCTTGGAAACCTCTTGGGCTGTTTTCTTGGCCAGCCACTATGCTTACACTCCAAGAGAGGAAAAAGGCACATTTCTCAAAAGGGACTTTATTTTCTGAAGCGCAAACTAATTTTATTCCAAGGGTAACTACTGTACTTAAGCTACTTCTATTGGCTTGATTTCTAAATAGTGAAATAAAGAAGGCTTACAACTACATTTGAACTGATCATGGGCTGCCAGATCAAAAGCAAACATTTTTACTGAAGTAACTTTGAATTGACGATAATACATTTGTTTCAGGTGGAATGATTAAAAATAGAAGCTAGATGACTGTTCTGTTTATGTAGCACTCAGTTACTGCCTTTCTTAAGCGTTGTATAAACAACCCCTTCCCCTAATATAAAAGCTAAAACTTCAAAATTAATAGAATTTGATATTTTTCTACTGCCTGTGACTAATTACTTAAAACCAAAACAAAAATACACACTCGATCAAAACCAACTTACATTTTGTTTATTTTTTTTTCTTTAAATACTTAGAGCGCCCTGCTTTAAATCCTTCAATTGAAGCTTATCACTGAGTCTTTTATACATACTGAAAGATGCCGGTCAACTGCCTCACCTTTTGAAAGGCAACAGTAAAGCCAGATTAAAATAACAGTTTAGATGAAGCCAGCCTTACAATCCACAAATTGCTTTTTATATAGGACAAGTTACGCCAACTTGCTAACCAGAAATAACCTTGGGCTCCTTTGGAATGCATGCATAAAGTTGAAATAAGGACCAAGTCCCACAAGATTTAAAAACAGAAAGATAAACTTGTATTTTAAATGTTGACAACAGATGCTAGGGAGAAAAGAGAATTCCAGGGATTGGTCCGACAAACAGCATAAAGCATGATAGCCAAAAGTGCTAGAACAACAGGCTCTCCTCTGACTATTAATTTGCTTTTCAGCTGATAATTGCAAAGCTAACATTGACACAACATAGTCTGACAAGGAAAATCTTCCATCTCATTTTAACAACAATTCTACAAGGAGTGAATAGAAAGCAAGCAGACAGAATATGTAATTAGGTTCCATACTTGAAGTATTTGGTCTCCAGCAAGAAGTCTTCCATCTCTGGCAATGATCCCATCTCGATAAACCTCTTGAATAACAATGTTGATCAAAGGTGTTTCATTGCCACCCACTATGCTAATTCCTAATTCAATATAAGGATTGGACCGATGAATTTCAATAGTAGTGATCTCTCCTTCAGGCAAGGTAGGTGGCTGTTGATTTGCTGCCAATTATTTTTAAAAAGAAAGACAATTAATATCTTTTCTACCTCATTCACTTCCAATAAAACAAATCACCAAAAAATAATGTAGACAGGCCACAAAGCAGCAGTTTAACAAAAAACTAAACTAGTGCAAATGGATCAGTTCCACTACTTGTTGAAAACCCTAGCTTGTTAAAAAGGAGCTAATGATTCAGTAGCATCCAGGCTTCCTGAAATGGGGTCATTTGGATTGAAAGAGGATATTCTGAACCCTTTGAATCCCATCCTTTATAATAGATTTTATATCCTTCATTGGGTCACCTGGGGATTTGCATTTGGTGATGATGATAAAAATGTATTTTAGGGGTTACCCCATGATAACGTCTTTGTTTTGCAATTGCATGAGGGGCTCCTATTGAGTTACTGAGTCAACTGAAGGACCCCATTTCTGAAGCAAACATGGAGACAACTTAAAGAGGAAAATGGAGAATGCTAAAGGATGGCAAATATAGAGGAGAAGAAAGGGGACAGGACCACCTTCCTCTGTGGTAAGGCTCAGTCCTTCCTCTCTAAAATCCCAGATGCTAAAGGTGTTACTGCTCATTCAGTGCAGATGAGTGCAGGAATAATTCAGGTGCCTTTTTGCTCGAGCAGAACAGCACTCCGTGTGTGAGAAGGCTGCTGATCCAGTTGAGAGGAAAGGGTGAAGAGGGAAAAATAAATCTCACCTTAGAAAACAACTTTCATAATTTTACAGAAACTACACTCCTTCCATCTCACTTGCGGGGCCAAGTCCCACTAGCAGATTAACATGAACTACTGCACCGTGACACAATAAATGACGATATAGCACCACATTAGCTGGCACACACTCTGAGATATCTCTTTCCTTCCTGTGACTTTATCTCAGTTGTAAACTTAATCAAAACCCACTAATATTTCTCCAGAAATTGCAAAAGAAAAGAGCCAAAGATGAAGATGCACGTTCACAGTTGGTAAGAGACAAGCTCTGACACCACAAATGTTTCCCAATCTGATAAAAGAGACTTGAGAAGATAAGTGATGACATACTGTCTGCTACTGTGTTCTCCTCAAAAGGCGGATTGTCGATGCCGGGCTCGTCTGTCCACGCGGGCAGGGCGGGCGAGATAAAGCTCGGCTCAGCTGGCACTATTCCCTGATCAGCGTCCGGAGATAAACTGCTGGGCTGCTCCGGCCCGCCCAGACCACTCTCGCCCTCTGCTTCTGTTTGCAGCTTGCTCGTTTTCCTTCTCTCCAGAGCAACTCTCCGATGAGAAGCCCCAGGACACCTGTAAAGACGACACTGGCATCATGCTTCAAGCCTGCAGCCCTGTTTGTAGCACAAAATGCCCAAGTGTTTCATTGAGTTAAATCAGTCTTCAAAGCCACAGATTTAAACACGGCATAAAAAAATATTAAACACACTGAATTTTAAGGCCAGAATCTGTTTTAGTGGATAAAACCCCAATACTGCTTTCTCCACAAAATTTCTACTAGGTAGTTTTTTGACCATGAACTCAATGTGCTGTAACGCCTTCTGAATGTGGACTTATTCTGTTACCACAGAATGGTTTGGGTTGGAAAGGGCCTTAAAGATCATCTAGTTCCAACCCCTCTGCCATGGACAGGGACACCTTCCACTAGAAGGTGGATTCTATACATTTCAGTCTCTGGACAATAACCTGCTGGAAAGATTAAACAGTATAGTCAAAAAAATCCACCTAAGAGAAGCCCTGTTCCAAGACACAACTGGAGACCCACTGAAGTCATCTCCTTTCATCTTAGTAAGCCAAAAGAATTAAGCACCGTATTTTCCTGGGTTCACTCAAAGGAGGAAAGAGATGAAAATTTTACCTATATTGCAATCTAAGTGTTGAAATACTGAAAGAAAATTCTGCTTCTCTAGGAGTCTGTGTGAGAGGTTTTAGCAAAAGTAACATCTCTGTTCATCATCATCTCTTGGGCCAATAGAAGGTGTTCTCATGTCCCTTCTGTCTCCTGTTTTTCCTTTCTGACTTCACACAGGAGGTGAAATTTTTGTTTCCCTTATGCAACAGTGCTCCCCCAGCATTTGATGCTTTTCACTACAAACTCGGTTTTGTAAGTTTCCATTACTCTTAATGCAGTAATTGTTTTTTGTTTATGTTTAAAAGCCTACAATAGTTTACTGCAAAAAAGGGCTGCCACGTTGCAAATTCATGGAAACCCTTCATTTAGCAAATCGTCTTGCACTTACGTGCACATAATTAGATGTGGACATCAATCTTACATTTGCCTCGGTGACAGTTTTGCCAGTGTCTGATAAATCACTTCTTACAGTATTTGATGTCCTTAAAGTTCCTGCTTCTGAAGCTGCTGACCACCTAAAAACGCTCATTCTGTAACAGTGTCAGAAAAAAAGGAACCACATTCTTTAAAGGATTCAGTGTTTGGGAACTTGGCAGATTGTTATAACAAAAGAAGAAATTATTTATTCTCACAAGAGAAAAAATGTGTTAACTGAGTAAAAGACAGCAGAAGCATAATGACATCCTAACTTATTAAAGCAGAGTGTTTTGAGAATCACGATTCGGTTCTGACATTCTGTAAAAGGGATTTGGTAATTACATGGTTAGACTGTTTCAGCATGGATTTTGAAGATGATCTGAAAACTTTACATATATAACACTAGATATATATATATCTACATATCTCTGAAAATACCTTTTTTTTTTTTTTTTTTAATTATATACATAGATTGGGAGGCATCTTAGAGATCATCTAGTTTAAACCCCAACTGCTGTGGGCAGGGAACACCTTCTACTAGACCAGGTCGCTCAGGCCCCCATCCTGCCTGGCCTTGAATGCTTTCAGTGATGGGGCATCTGCAGCCTTTCTTAGGAAACTTCTTCCAGCGTCTCACCACCCTCACACCACAGAATTTCATCCTATTATTTAACCTAAATCTACCCTTTCTCAGTTTAAAGCCGTTCCCCTTAACCTATCACTACATGCCCTTACAAAAAAAACCCTCTCCAGCTCTCTTATATTCCTTTTAAATACTGAAAGGTGCTATAAGGCCTCTCCAGAGATGTGTGTTCTCCATACTTAGAAGAGCAGAAAAAGGTAACCCAAATATGCTCTGAAATATGCATAAAAACATACATTAGAGACAGTTCATATTATGACATGATGCATTTCAGAAATAATTCCTTGGGGCTTTTCCCAAAGCAACTGCTGGTAATTTTGTTCTTCCAAGTTAAGAAAGTGTAAGCAGGAAAGATGAAAATTATTTGAAAGGTTTTGCTTTGTGAAAATATTTCTCTTATTTTAATAATGGAACGCAACCCTATTTCTTGGCTTTGCCCAGACAATATTTCCTACAGAAAACCACTGGTACAGTGGGACTGATAGGCCAATGTATCTGTCTGGTGGCCAGAGACAACACAATTACAGGTGAAAATCAGCAGGAAATTTCTATCATTGACCCTTTCACAATGCAAACCTCAAAACAAGAAGTCCCAAGAGACCAAGAAAAGGAAAGATGCTATCACTTCCCTCAGTATTTCTAACATACTTTAACTTGATGGATTAGCCTCATGCTCCCTCAAATCTTAATGCTGGCAACAGAAAAAGAAAAAAAAAAAGGAACAATCTCCAACATCACTCACTTCTGCAGCAACACAGCAAGGGGTAGATGCTCTTGCAGAGAAAACCTTTTGTCTGCTGGGAGCTCTGACAGACATGCTCTCCCATACTGATTCACAAGAATTTCGGGCAAAACCACCCCAAGCTGCGTGTCCTTGCTGTCCCTGAACTGCTGTGCTATAGAAATGGTGATTTCTCAGCAAAAAGGTAAGTAAACAGTTCAAAACCAATGCTGTCAGAGAACCTCGCTTCATTCCCTCTGAGCCTGACAGCAGAGTCCAGCGTTACTGGACTGCTTCTGTGAGCCAGACACTTCCTTAGATACCTCCTACAAACCACTGCACTGCTGCTGGCTCTGACTCAGCCATCTCACAAGGCCTGAGGAGCCCAAAGGACCTGCTCCAGGTGGCAAAGCACAGCTTAGAGTTTTGGGGTTTTTTAAGCTGTGTCAAATCAGGACAGCATGAAACTCATCCCTGGAAGTGTCCTATTTCTGTCAAAGCCTCCTAAACCACAGCCAGGTCCTCCTCCACCCTCCTTCACAGAGCACATTCTCCCACCATTACCTTGCAGCTGATGAAAGTCATCACACAAAATATAAATAGATTTGAGCGTTATTTTGGCCAATGATGTTTAGTTATCATTTCAAAAGCTAGTAGTGAGAAATGTAACCAGCCTCCTGAGCACACCTACTCAGTTCAGTGGAATTCCTTTTGTGCAGCACTGTATGAGACAAAATAGGGCAAAACCCCACAGATTCTTCCTCAAATTAACCAGTAAGTGTAATAGACTCTGAATTTCAGTCTAATACAATGCAATTGCATTGCCAGGAAAGTAGCAGTCTAGTGGAAACATTAATTCATGGGATGCCAGTTCCTAGGTCTTTAAACACAGCACGCCACCTATCAAGCAGCAAAGCCCTGTATTGGTATTCAAGCACATCTATACGGAGATTTTTTTCTTTCCACTTGCAACATAAAAAGATTTTTGTTGGCAGCAAGAATGTATTATTCACACACAGCAAAACCATACAGCAGTTGTAACAGTTAAGCGCCAATAAATCTGCAGAGGTGCACGCTTTCACTAATACCAAATATCTGGGATAAAGAGCATTTTGGATTAAACCTTGTAACAAGTTACGTACACAGATGGGCATCTCGTCATCAAAACAAGCTTTGAAGACTGGATTCCTTCACTCATAAAAACATTATCATAAAACAAATTGCACAAATAAGGGTTGAATTCAAACTTAGAGAAATGGTATTTCATACCTACCTACAAAGCCAGAATATCTTGTCTATGAGCAAGAACAAAGGCAGGACTGTTTTAAGAATTTTTAGAAATTCTTTAATTTCTTTCATGAATCAAGATGTTCAAGAGTAAGATTTCAACTCAAATTATTCTATGATAGTAAAACTACCCAGCTAAAGCAACTGAGTGATGTTATTTAATGGGAAGATTGAAGGGCAGTTTTTCTAGGGATGTGAAATCAGCTTCTGCTTAGATTCAACTTCTTCCTCTACCCTCTTCAGCACCAGATTCTGCTCAGTTCTGAACGGTGACAAAGTATAGCTTTTACCTTCAATTTCTCTTAATTCATACCAGACAGAGAAGAAAAATGGGTCTTTTTGTTTGGTGGGTTTTTGTTGTTGTTTTTCTTACAGACAAGTCTGCTGGATTTCTCATTTAAAAGCTGACTTCTTGGAACACTAACAGCAATCCCTCTTGGCTGATAAAAAGAGCTTTCATACAAAATTAAGATGTAGTTTACAGGGTATTTCTGTGGAATAACAGTAGGAGCTTGAAAAACACATTTGCTCACTGACTACTGAAAAGAAAGAATTCATTGTAACCTACGCCATCAGCTTCTGCCCAGTCTAGTGGTTTGATAAAAGCAAACACACTAAATAACCTCAAACCAGTTGCACTAAATCATTTTTCAAGCAGGAGCTGTATTTAAGCAAAGACTGCAAAGAAGCAACCCAAGTGCCTTTGCTATTGCTCATAAAACTTTGCCAGCAAAGTGACCTTAAGCAGTAATTCTGGCAAGATTTACAGCTGCAATTCAAAGTAAAACCTGGTGCTGCTTTGGAAAGTTAAGTGTCTGGGTCTTAGTTTCTCTTTTGACAGGAAAAAAAAAGGGAAAGGGAAAAAAATAAGAAAGTGGGGAAAATGAGGCACCAGGAGTTATCTAGGTTTGAGAATCAGAGAAGACTAAGGAAAAATAAGACTGGTTTTGTTGCATACTTCTCTCTCCCACTCAACAACGTGAGAAGCTTACAAGGAGTCAAGCAGCTTCAGAGCAGAGAACAACCATAGGGAGATTGTTTACCTTTCCAGCATTGGGTAGAGTCCATAGGGCATGTAAAAACTATGATTCTGTTGCCTATCCACTTATTCTAAAGAGGGTTAAATCCCAGAGATCCTCTTCACTTCTGGTGCTCCAAAGTGCCAGGCAGGGACAGTGCCTGCAGCTAACACAGGAGAGGGTGGGAAGAACAGGGCTCACCAGCACTGTCATAAACATCAATATAACTGGGACTGCCATGATTTTGACTGATAAAATTCTGTACCTTAACAGCTCGTCTTCCCATGGATTTTGTTAGTCTAAATCCATATATTAAGCACGCTCAGGGACACACAGTGAATAGCTCAATTGTTTCTTCAATTCCAAAAAATGCAATCCTATAAAAAGTTCAAACTTAATTTGACATAAAATTATCTGCAATGGTACGCAGTTGGAAAAATGTCTCCATAACTCCATAAAGTTACCATCAAAATGGTAACTTTAACTACCATAGGGAAATACAGGAGGCGAAAGCTAATGCCCAACTCAAAAGCAATAAACACAATACTCAACTCTCTCACTATAAAGTTGTAAGAATTTCACAGTTTTTGTACAATGGACTTCTTTCACTTCTGAATAACCCGTAAGAATTAACTGAATTAAAATCATACACAGAAAATCTCATTAACTTTTTGTCAGATTTTCTTCTCATAAATTTACCTCTGATATTTAGAAATCACAGAATCACAGCATTAGCTAGGTTGGAAAAAACCTTTGAGACCATAGAGTCCAATCCATGACCAAACATCACCATGTCAACTAGACCATGGCATTGAGTGTCACATCCAGCCTTTCCTTAAACAACTGCAGGGAATGAAACTGACACTTACTTTACCAAACATTAACAAATCTTCTATACCAAGTGACTGAAAAACAGTACATGACTCATATGGTTCTTCCCTTTAAATCATATTACACGCAATACTGTGTTTAACTTTAGAAACCAAGTTTGCAAGTGAATGTAATGAAACTCAAGAGTTTGAGAAATCAAGAATATTTTCTTTGTGCAATGAGGTATCATGGAGTGCAGTTAGTGACTGTGAAGTAATCAGGTTTGTGTCTGATGCCTCTCATCTCCTTGTGGGAGCATCTTGTAATAATGGTCCTTACACTCTGAGGCACCTCATGGATACAATGCCATTTTCTGCCAGCTTTTATGCTCAAATGAAGACAATAAAAGAACACTGGAAAACCGCAGTGTGAAGGTTTTTAGACAGTGAAAATTAACCAACCATATTGCTTTCTTTAGAAACACAAACCAGATCATGAAAAGCCTTGTTGAGACTGGTTTATATTAATCAATGCTGACAATTACAGTAATACTGAATTTTGTATTTCTTTCCTAAATGTAATGATCAGCAGTAGAAGTTTACTGGATTCACTAATCCATATAGAATTAAATTCAAACTATGCAGTTGCTGCCATCATTTATATCAGCAATGATAATTTATAGGTGTTCAGATGTTTGCAAATAAACTTAATTGAAAACTGTAAATCACCATGTACTCAAAATGTGTATCAGCCAAGATAACCAAGACAACAGAAGGAATTGAAAATGAGCAGCCTTCTGCAACTGAAGGCTTTTTTCCAGCCGACAAACAGGAAAAATCTGTGACTCAGCTCACTAGGATTCCATGATAACCTTGTGCATTAAGTAAATGGATATTTCACGTATACTAGAAGAGTGCATACATACTGTTCTATGTACAAATAAATTACATGATCCTGTTGTAAACAGCCGTAATATCATTCAAAACTGTATCAACCAAGGAAAAAGGACTGATGAGGTGAGGGATATGACGGTGGGAAAGCAGATGAATCAAATATTTAGCAGTAGTTCCGCTAGTATTTTTCCTTTTATTAAAATCTAATTAGTTAAATATCAGGATTAAAAATCATAAAACAGTTAGGCCTCCTCACCACCCTGAAGTCATCATACAGGTCAGAAACTATTTGCCACAAGTAAACAAGCAAGTGCTTAAGCTAACATGGAAGCCATGAGCAGAATTTACCAAAAAAAAAAGAAAAAAAAAAAAAAAAAAAAAAACA
>VYZR01055842.1:0-12668 GCA_013400675.1 Oxylabes madagascariensis | reverse complement strand
AAAAAAAAAAAAAAAAAGCTAAAAACCTAGAGAGAAAGGATCCTAATTAATTAGTCCTTATACCTCCCTGACACGGACATCATACGACAACAACCAAAAATACCCCGGCAGCTCCACGCTCACCACAGTCCACAGGGCTGCTGCGTGCTCTGCATGCCCAGGGTCCTCCCATCCTCTGAATCCCCAGCAGCCTTCAGGATGCATGGGAAAAGAAGAGGACAGACTGGAAACATGAATGTGAACAGTTTCCAAGGCAGGTGGTGTCTGTCCTTTACCCCTCCTCTGCAGACCACTTGCCTGCAGGCACACCTGCATCATGCAACACTCCCACTCTCCTCTGCAGCCATCACTCTCTACCCAAAGATGGTCTCCAAGAGTCTCCAAATGGACAAAGACCGAGACTTGGAAAGGAACACATGGAGTCAGTCCATGCACCTCTCAAATGAACTTTTCTGTCTGGGGGTCACCAGTGGCCCTGGACCGGCCTGAGGGCTGGCAGAGAAGGCCCACCAGTCCTGAGAGATACCGCGTCCATCTGCCTACCTCAAAGCAGAATCAATTCTGATGTAGCTATTCCTGATGAAAGTTTGTTTAACATGTTCATGAACACTTCTAAAAATGGAGAATCGACAACTACCAAACCAATCTATGCCGATGCCTGACCATTATAAAGCTTTTTCCCCTAAAATCTGAACTTGATCTTCTTTGTTCATACTGCACCAGTTCTCTCCTCTCTGCTGACAGTTTGCACATCTCTAATTCTCCCACTACCTCAGCCTTTTTCCCCCCTACTGTAATCAACTGCCGCAGTATTTTATGTTTTTTGACAAATCATTTTCTTCAGACCTCTAAGGATCCATGTCATTGTCCCTATGGCTATCACCAAGCAGTCTTCACTATTTTCTGGTATGATGTACAAAAAAGGGTAATCCAGTACATTGCCTGTGCACAGTTACAGACTGACCATTTCCTAGAGTCTTCTGCTGTGAATTTAAAAGCCACCACCAACTCTCTCCCCCTCTCCTGCCCACAATTTCTACTGCTACGCAAACTGGCCACAAACAAGAGTGTAGGGAAAATGCAACGCAAGCACTTGTAGCACTCACCTGTTTTTGAGATGTGCCGCCAGGTCACATCGCTGCATCACTTCCTGACACACAGAAGAGAAGGGGCACAAAACAAAGAGCTTGTCTAACAGTTTATGAACAAGGATGCTGGATTTTTTGCAGAGTTTAAAATGAAGTCTTTTTCGATCCAGTGGGCAGAAGTCCTTCTCCTGCAGAAAGTTCCTTAGGCACTTGTAGCAGAAAGTGTGTCCACAGGGAGTGTCCAACGGCTGCAACAAGGGCTGAAGGCAAATGTGGCAGACCAAGTCATCATCCACTTCATTCTGGTAGTTGTAGAGATGGTTCTCCCTTGTCCAGTGCTGCTGGCCACACTCAAAGCACAGAGGGTTCAAGGAGGCATTCTGCTCCACTGCAGCCATGTCGTCACCTGTAGTCCCCATTTTACAGCTAAGAAAGGTGACAGATCCTTCTCCTCTTCCTTCTCATACGATGGGGATGCTCAAGTAAAGCTCACAGCAAAGCAGCTTCTTCCAGGGTGACTTATATATGCTCTTCAGTCATTTTCTGCAACAAATAATGAAATAGAAATTATTCATATTGCAGGAAATACGGAAATTTTCTTCACAACATTTGATTTCTGAGTTTACCAAAACACAACAGCAAGATGGATCAGGGGAATATTCCTGTTTTCTCTAAGTTTGTCATAGAAAAGAACAACAAAAAAAATCTACAAATATAAATCCTCTTAAAATACCAACATTTTATGGCTTTATAAGGGCTGGTGCCGTGCACAGTCTTCACCTACAAGATGACCATTTTGTGACAGCAAGGACACCGCATTATGCACTGTCACACTAGAAGCATGCAATTAGCATCTGGCGCAAAAATACCCTATTGTGGAATGACGGTTATACGATCAAATAATTAAATGTGTTTTTTAATATGAGATAACAATTTTAATCGGGTCCTACTCTGTTTTTAGGATTTTGACTGTACGGAATATTAGGTTATTAGTAATGTTCTAAATACACTGCATTGAAAATACCAGCAAATGGCTTATCCTGGTTTGTTCCATTTGTAATATTGCAGCTATATCATCACTTACTTCCAGGTTTTCTCTGTGGATTGCTACACAGTAAGAAGGACAGATTCTATCCAGTATGCCCCCATCTGATTTAGTACAGAGGCCAGTAACAAAAATATGGAATAAACTAATCATATGAAACTACTGCTTTCAAACAACTTACTTGTTTTGCTTTTTACCTAATGAAGTTACAGCACACTCAGTGTGGCAAGAAAGGACTCTAGGTCTGTCACCATGGGATTTATTTTCTAAACTTTTTAAGTTATTAAACTTTGCCCCTCTTAAAATAGCTGCTTGGGCAGGAAGTTGTGCAGCCATCAGTCTGCAATTTCAAACGCTAAATCCTTATCCCTCCCAACCTTATTTACCCTTCTCTCCCTTACAGAATCATACTGCTTGACACACATAACATGATGATTTAGAAAATAAAACAAATTTTCTCACAGTCTTAAGACATCACCATATTTGTCAGTTTTGGTAAACGTTCTCACTTATGGGGGGAGAAAAGAAAATCAAATTAGAACAATGCTTACTTTGTACCTAAATTCTTTATTGCAATTCAGCAAGCAACACCCATGACAGAGACTGTTTTCTAGCAAAGCAGTAGAAAAGATACAGAGAAATGAAAACTAGTAGGCTAGGTATCAGCCTATCATCTTTATTTCTGGCTGTTGAAATGCAGTTCTAAACATATATTCTGAAATTCATGTGGAAGACATACCTTTGCCCACGTCTTACTTTTTACGAGATTCCCTATTTTGATTTTTGTCCCTTAACCTCACACAGCCAAGCACAAGACTTAGAGCACATTTTACAAGGATTATTATATCCTTTGACGCAAAAAGGATTAAATAGTAATTTGTAATCCAGGCTTCTATTCAGCCGTGGAAATTGATGCTCATCATTGCCCTGTCTTGTAGTAGATAATGTGCACCTTCTGGAAAGGATTTCACAAGGGAAGAGCATAGCAGTTCTTTGTTGCTGGAGACTAAGAACACAAAATGAGACCCCAAAAGAGATTAGTCAAAAAAACAGTCTTAAACATATTATGTAAGAGCTCAAAGATTGGAGAGCAGATAAGGAGAGCAGTGCACAGGGCCCTCGTGCTCAAATCACAGCTCTCTCGCTCTGCATTCATGCTGCGGGATTAACGCAGAAGGGATGAGACCCATCTAATGGCTGGTCTTTATGTAATGCAAAATAAACCAGATAAATGTTCTAGGAAAACACAGCATTGATTTGTGACTTTACCAAATTATTTTGTTAGTCAAGGCACCAGGGGAGGAATACATGGCATGAGTTGTATTGTACTTGGGGGTATCTGGAACACCAACAGGCCCTGCAGCGCAATGTGACACAGGCAGCAAAAACCACTGTGCGAGTGTGCTGCTCAAATTGCAGACCTGTTCCTACTACTGACTACAACCAGGACTCTTCCTTCTTTTCCAAGCAACCAAAAACCCAAGACAGGACCAAGTCCTGATCTGTAGAATCATAAAGTATTCTGAGTTGGAAGGGATCCATCAGGATCATCGAATCCAACTCCTGGCCCTGCACAGGACACCCCAAGAATCACACCATGTGCCTGAGAGCACCTCCCCTTCCTTAGCTTCATGCTGTTTCCTTGTGTCCTGCCACTGGTCATGAGGAGTGTGGCTACTGGTACTTGCCCCTCCGTTTCCCACCATGAGCATGTTGAAGATCATCAGTGAGGCTATGGAAAAACCCAACACCATTCTGTCCACTACTGTAATGGAGATCCAGTCAGGACTCCTGAGTGTGACCATCCCAAATTCACCTCCTTGAAGGCTTCTAGCACTTCCATCCTTTGAAGTCTATGTGATTCATGTGGCAGTCTGTGACAGAGCATGACTCAGTGCCATACAGTAAGTATACCCATGAGATACTTTGACCTCTGTAACTGGCTATGGTCAAAGATATCTGCACCTCTCTTTTAGAAGGTAGTAATTAAATCCTTTTGTGTGTTAAAAATTTTAACAAGTTCCTTTAAACCCCCCCACAAAAACGAAATCAACAAAAAACAAACAAACAAATAAATAAATAAAGACACTACTACCCTGAAAAAAATCTAATTTTAAAAAAACCACACGATTTCTTTACTTTCACACTGCTGTGCTGTACTTGGGGCAAGTGCATTCCACGACTGAGGAAACAATCACCAGGATTTTTATTGATCATACTGTGGCTGCCTAATTATTGATCTCAAGCTATTTTACCATCTGTTCCCAGTGCAAAATATCAATTTATTTACAAAGCTCACAAATATAGAGTTTGTGGTTCGAGCAACAGCTGGGATGACAGGTCAGGTCTATATTTCCCTGATGTAAAGTACTATATTCCTGAAATCCACAATACCAGAGCATTTATAATACCCTACTTCAACCCTCTCTCTGCATCCCTTATATTATTTTCTGTATCTCTTATCACAGCAGATCACCAGCTCCACAGGATGATAACAGCCCAGGAAAGCTGCAAACAGGAAAAATAACCAGAATTATAAAAAATATGAAGTGGGTAAAAGAGCCAGCCAGGCCTGTTATTCGTCATATAATTCCCTAGAAAATAATTTTCCCAAGACTTCATTAAAACAGTCAAATAGTGCAGGTAGTGCCTTGCTTTTAAATTACAATCCACTTGGGAACTGGGCAAGACTGGACATCCAACTGTGCAAATTTTTATTTTAGTTTTTTAAGTGGAGTGTGCACAAGAGCGATTTTAGACTCAAAAAGACAGCCTTATCTTAGTTCAGATTTATTGATTCAACGAACATTCTCTGGAGAAGCTCAACACATTTTTACAAAAGCATTAGATTGTCAGGCTTTATACCTACATCAGATTTCACAATGTTTATTCCTTCTGTCTGAACAGGCACTATTTAAAAAAAAAAGAAAACCACAAGCAAACTGGAATTGTAGCAATATATTAACCTTTTAACTGTAGTTGTCTTTACATAAGTCACAAATAATTAACACTCGTTCCAGTTTGAAGTTAATGGAAACATGTATTTTGTAATTAATGCTCTCAGAGATTTAAGCAATCTATTTCTAAATTATCTTATTAAAATCCTAGAGATTTACAGCCCATTAACCGACTGTTCAAAATTTTAGAAAAAACCCAAGTATACCCCCGAAGTAAACAACTATGCAAAATATCCATCTTACCAATTAATTGCTTTTAAAATTACCTTTAAAATACCCCAATTTTCTATTTTGTTTACAATTGTCTATGCAATTTTCTCAACCAAAAGCAAATGTCAAAAGAACACTCTGAGATGAATGACACCCCTGTTCCTTTGGAGGACTCCATCGTCCCTGTATCTCAAAATGGCTGGGATGTAAATCTCAGTTCTGCACCTAAAAACTCTCAAACCAGAGGAGTGTATTTGCACTGAGAACTATCTAACCACTGAATCAATGATTAATTTCTTCTGTGTAGTTGAAACCAGCTGCAAGTGAAAAACTGTCCACCTGTCTTTTCCTCTTGATTAAAGGCCCCTGGTTACTGGTTGCTTCTTCTCTTCATCCCAGAGGAGATGAGATACCAAATTTTTTCTGCCTGCTGGCATCACAGGAATGCCTTAGTATAACCTGTCCTTATCTCTCTCCAGTGTGACCAGGAAGCACATGGAAAAAATTGTAACAGCTTATGGCTGATGAAGGTTTCATGTGACCCTAAACTCAGGCAGTCCTGTCCTGGCCAGGCATATTTGACCTTGCAGGGCAATACATAACACACACCAATCAATAACTCTGAACAACAGCACAGTCATCACCCTGGATTTCAGGAAAGGTTGGCTTAATTTTAAAATGTCACAGGACTTCCACAATCTGTTCTCCATGGACAACAGCCCCTGACTGCCTAAGCTAGCTAGGAAGGGTCTCATAATTCCCCAATTCCCCTCCTTTATTCAAATGCCATGGCTGTGAACAGGATCTCTGAGCAGTCAGGAGTGGACTGACATAAGCCCCAGGAAAGAAAAAATAGACAGTGGTTAAACCCATTGCTTAAAACCACATCGTAACATTAATTAAACATTAGTTCTTAGTTCCCAGTCCCGTATTCGTCACAGGAATTATAGCATCAGGCTGATGACTTGTAACTGTTCTCAAAGCAGACCCCAGCTTAAGTGAAAGAATAAAAGACAGAAGAAATTAATAAAAAACATAATGAGAATAAAGAGCTAGCAAACATCACCATAGGGGGAAAGTGTTATTTCCCATCTCCCAATAAGCATGACCTGGCTCATTAGATACAATCTCTGCTTTAATATTAAAGCCATATAGCAAACAAGTGAAGCAATACCAGCAACATGTATTGACTTTACAATATCCATGTTAAGTATACTGATATCCAAGGGCTGCACTGCCCTGAAATACCAAACCCAGATTCAACCCGTGTCCAAGTTTACGAGGCAAGAATCCTGTTAGACTCGTCCTCTTTTGAAAATGCAAGCAAATGAAAGTTTTGTCAAAACATGGCACCTGGCAGCTCCCAGGCAAAAATCTGCAAGAGATGGACAGGACACAGCAATTAGCCTAGGACATTTTTCTGCTAAAGCTGCAGCCCCACTGTCACTGCATGCCAATTACCCAGTACACGTATTTTTTGTGCTGATGAGCAACCTCTCCCATGTTTTTAAGTTGTTCAGCAGAATGACTGGAATTTTTATATTCAAACTAAATAATATTGTGCCTGAATGGTGACTTTGTTGCACTGAACCACAACCAGGCAACGCTGGGCTTGCAGTAAAACCACCTCTCCAGAGATTATTTTTTGCCTCTGTGCTAGTCTTTTTGTTCCATCAAAGGAATGCCCTCACAGACAAGGAGTCAGCCCTACACCAGGTGTTGATGTGGCATCATCACTGCAAAGGCAACAGGTCACAGGTGACAGTTTTCCTTCCCTGCCCCGGGGGTGAGGGTTTATATATGTAATTCCTCAAAAAAAACTACACACGCACTCCCTTGCTGGGTATTTTCACAGTCCAGCATTTCTCAAGGATGCAACATGAAACCCTGCTTAAATCTGACAAACAAGGAGCATTTGGGAAAATTAACAGGACCGCAAGTTGTGTTTTGTATTTGTGGAGTGCTGCGTTTCCGTGGCAACTGGGGGCTATGGGCTTCAATTCCCGTCGCAACGTTGAGGGCTCCTGCTGCACAGGGGCTTGAGACACCGCCAGGCAGGGGGACCGCAGGAGCACCTACCGGGCTCCCCTCTCTGCCCCACGGCTGCCTGCAGAGGTCCAAGGGATCTGAGCAACCAGCACACCAGAGAGCAAAGAGATGTCTGGAATGGGGAAACCGAGGGGAAGCACAAGACTGACCACCCTTAGGAGAGATGACGGATGATGCCCACCTCCCAAAACCACCACCTGAAAGCCAGGGATGCTCGACATCAGAGGATGACAGGAGGAAAGGGGGACTCGGCACCCAGAGATAAAACAAGTGAACAAGTGGGCAGAAGGTTTTGCTTGAACAGGCAAAGATCCTGCTGCAGCCATCTTCTATGGCACAAATGGAATGGCTTCTATTTTGGGACCAGGAGATTAAAATAGCTTTACTTTAGTCAAATTGGTCTCAAATGAGACAGGAAAGATAAGGACTGTGACTATACGGAGGTCCCTGCAATGAAATATCCATTCTTTATAGCAAATGCAGAGCTACATCCGATAAATCATTTCAGAATAGAAGAAAAGGAGACAAGCATGAATCTTTAACAAAGATACAGCTACGCATCTACAGATTAAGTTTTGCACAGTCCTACTGAACAAGAGTAACGCTGAACAAGGAGGAAATATGACACACAAGCCAAACTAGATTAGAGCCACCCAGGTTGGGATGGCCAGTCAGATGTCCTGGTCTGCAGGACGCATAAACCCCATGAAAGAACTTGAACTTGCACTCTCTCTTCTGCAGGCACTGCTGCCCACCCTATCAAAGTGTTACTCAAGTATTTGCCTTTCTCTGCCATCATGTTTCATAAGAGAGGTGGGAGCTGCCTTTACAATTTGCAAGAAGATCTATTTTCTGTAGGTATACTAAAAGTTCTGTTAGGCAGAAAGTGAAGTGCCCGTTTCTGGGGGCTAACTCTGGTTTGTGTCAGAAACCACCCCATGGCAGGAACCCCCAAACACAGGACAAGCACCCGGGGAGTTCAAGATGCTCCTGGGACTCCCAACAATTGAAGCAGGTTTGCAACTATTAGGCCTAAGTGTATTTAAAAAAATCTGCAAGAAACCTCCAAGTTCCTAAACTCTTTTCTGGATTTTTGCAGCACTGAAAAAGTAAATAGAAAGAAACATAATTAAATAGAAGTGAAGAAATGCAGACTTACCTGCCCGGAGACCCAATGACAAATTTCCTTCCTAGCACAAAAAGAATAAGGAAAGCAGTATTTAATTACTGCTGCTGTAACAGGTGGGCTTTTATATCCAGTGGAAGGGAAAAAAGTACCCCAATAGTCAAAAACCCATGACAAGGAGACAATTAGTGAGGCTTTCTTCTTGCTGATGGAGCAGAGGAGAAAAGCAAGAAAGAGTAAAAAAACATTTGCTTATCTGCCATGGATATTTTCTGCCGTGCAATCTGTCCACCAGCCCTTGCCATATGTGCCACCCTTTCTGCTGGGAGAGATGAAGGCAGCAGAAAGCTGTCCATCAAGATGCTAAACCTTCTGGAAAGCCCTCCCCTACGCACTTTGCCCTGAAACGGGGACTTTTGTGGATGAACAGAATACACTTAACTAGATTAAACGTAGCTCATTCCTGGATATGTACAGAGCGAATTTAGATTTGATTAATTCAAATTTTAAGGAGCAGTAGTGATTCAAAGAAAATAAAGGAATCGGAGAGCTATGTTCTCTTTTTCTGCACTTCTTTATAACCAGCCTCCATCCCTACGGGTGTGCATGGAGGAAATTCAGGGAGACAGCACTGGGATTAATCACGAAATGGCTTTGATGACAGAGAGAAGCTGGGGGTGGAGGGGTGGAAAGGATAAAAGAACTTTCTGAATAGTTAAATTGTAGGACTTAACTATTTTCAGGGAGAAACACCATCCCATCTCTTCCTTCAGGCGTATGCCACCTTGCATAACTTGTTACAGCTGGTTTCCCCCATCAATCACAACTTGAGTGATGGTGAAAGCTATTTTCAAAGGTAAACTGTGCTGTTACTAAGCAGTTTTTTAGCTTAGACATAGCATGAAGAAAATGGACCTCCTAAGCTAACAAAATCTCCAATCTCTTTGAAAACAAGAATTTCTAAGATCTGTGCAAGACAGAGCCAAGAGGACATGGTTCAGAGACAGCTCAGATAAATGATAAGCCACACACTGCCCTCCTCCTGCAGGAAAGGAGGCAGAGTCCTCTGCAGGAGTGGAGTGCCTGTGGCCTGCAAGGAACCCATGACAACCCATGGCCAGAGGAAGAAACTTGAAAGTACAGCAGGAAGAGCACAGAGAATGAGCTGGACTTGGTCTGAAGCTTGCAGCTTCAATTTTCAGCCTCAACCTGCCAAACCCCAGCAGCTAAGAAACATCACTTGGTGAACTAAGACAACCTCCCAAACCGGTCTGCCCTGCCTAGAGACTGCTTATTTTCTCTGTAATGAAATAAAACAAGTATCACCACATCAGAACTCTCAAAGAAAAGAGGAAAATAAGAGCCTTCTTGAGTCCATAGTCAAGAGTATTTAACTCAGGCTACCTACATGCAGGCCAAATGATGACTTGCCCATGAGCAGGGGTATTGCATGCAGAGTGACCGATTCACCACCACAACTGCCCCACCTGGTCTGCAGCCCAGCACAACCAGGGATCAGGGAAAGGTGGGCTGGCTCTGGCCACCCCTTGGCTGATTCCAAAAGCACTGCCATGCCTGAGCAGTCTCTACTCATGCCTGGGAATTACGTTAGGATGCCATGCACTAGCTGTCATTTGAATTAACTCCACAATAAAGGCAAGTTCTTTGATTCTTAACACTTCAGGATGATGGCTGTGCCACTCCCTATTAAGTCTGCTGAAGACATTTCACTTTGCTGCTGTACATACCTTAATTTCCTGTTAATTTCCAGGAGGAACTTTCCTTCTGATACGTGAAAAAAGGTTCTTTTCAGAGCCAGCTGCCTGACCCAGCTTTGGGCACACAAAAAAGGCGGAACATGACTTGTGGAAAATATCCCCACATTATTTTGTAGGATGCATTTCAGAAATTAAAACCTTTATGCTGAGACCTTCCAGTTAGGCTATCTGTCATACTGCAACAGATGTACTCTGTACAGATACTGAACATAAATGGCTCCACACATCAGCAAAATTTACATAATAAGAACATGTTAGATCTAGAAGTTGTAGTCTAAAAATATACAAATATTATCTTAAATAAAACCTATTTAAATACTTTGTATGTAAACAGGTCTTTACATACACGGTAGACTAGTGCTTGATCTGAGGCTTCCAGACAGGATTCAGAAAAGGAAGTGGACATTGAGTTGACTATGTAAAATCCAGTCTGGTTCTACATATTTGACAGACACAAAGAATATGGAAGCAAAGACTGCTTTTTTTTTTAGTCCTGCTGTAGGAATCACATATTCTCCACTTCAGCCCTGCTAATTACAGTGCCATCAAGAAAGAGCAGAGACAACAGTTGTTGAATGAAAACAACCTTGACATTTTTTCCGAAAACACTTCTCTATCCCCTAACCATGATTGACAGCTGTTTATTTCACATTCCCTATTACCTTGACCGATTGCATGTTATATATATGTACACACACACACATATGTTAAAAAATAGAATTTCACTAGCTATTACATAGGGAAGCTTCTATGGTGCAGCTCTTTACCTGCCTGAGGTGCAAAGTTTGGCTGCTTTAGCGTGTCCTCTGAATCCTGTCGTTGCCCTCAGAAAGAAACTACTTCAGTGGTAACACTGATGAAAAACGGTTCTTTAATATTCAAGTGAGAAATGTTAGCAAAACTCTACAGTAGCGCACACACAGCAGGCCCTGCTATGTATTGTCACATGAGTGACAGGGGCTAAATATTAAGCAGCATTCTCCTAACTCCCCCTTGCAGAATGAATAATGTGAAAAAGGGAAAGCTGAACTGCTATTACAGCATTTCTGTCCGCTTTCCTTGGTAGTCTTGTTCTCTAAAAGGTAACATTCCTAAACAAAGGGAAAAAATTAAAATCATTACCTTTTAAGTGAGTAGTAAAAATTAAAATCAAAGAAAAAACTCACACCAAAAACAGGTAAGTGGCAACATGTATATAAAATATCAAACTGGTAGCCATATGCAGAAATTATACAGAAGAGATACATTAATACAACTATAAATAAAGAAATAAGCTAGAATAAAATTGCTCAATAAAAAAGAATTAAGTCCTCACAGAAGGCTACAAGCAAACAGGGGGAAAGGTCAGAAGTTTGCTAGGGTGAGGAGGCATCAGGACTCCAACTGCTACACTCATCTAGCAAACAAAACCCAAGTTGTTAAAAAAACCAAAGGCACGAAATTATGAAAAGAAACATGCATATCAGTTCTTAAGATAGTTAACAATGAATTTGCAAAATGTTGCAAGACATTTACTCACATCACCAAGGAATTCCGATTCACCTTGTTTTGGGAAGACAGTGCTAAAGGCGCGGTGTGCTAAAGAGCTGTAACAGTTCAGATTACTAACTTCAGGCACCACTTTTCTGTATCCATGGTCAAAATGGTTGCAGCAACAGCAGCTGACAAAAACATGCTACATCGGGAAGGAGCCAACCTTCTCCTCCTCCTCCCTGTCCAATCTCTTCTCAGCAGGCTGAAATTTTGCATCTGTGGGGGATGATACGATTTTCGCTTCCTCATTTATTCTATGTATTCAACCCTTAAGAGCTAGCTTTTAAAATACTGGTCTTGCTTTGAAGGATATTACTTCATTAGCAGTACTTTTGGGAAAAGGCCTTTAAGAGGCAGACGACTCACCCTCTGGAGCATCCATCTTCTTTGCACTCCCTAACCACAATTCTCATTTTCCCAAACCAAGCACTTCTCAACAAGTTAGGCTAGGTTCACAGACAGAAAAAATTCAAACCACCTTTTATTTCCATACTTTTTTTTCTTATTCCCAACTCATGCTAAACACTTTCCCATGTTTTATGCCAGATACTTACATTGTTTTAAACTTTATAAACTTTTTTTAAATTGCTACATTTGTCCAAAAGCCAGAAACCACCCCAGACAACACTCCTGCTCCATTGGGAGCTGTGCAAACGATCCCCAAGTACTATAGTGTCTCCAAGGTAAGGATGCACATTCCCATGGGATGTATTTCTTTTCCTCCAAAAGGGAGAGCTGTGAACAAAGACTGTAGGATGTCAGAAATGCAACACGAGGACCAGAGGAGCTGTAGACACCTGCCTACCCTTCCCACAGAGGTGGCAGCAGTAGCTGCTATGTGACAGCTTCATGTAACAGCACTAGCATGCAACGGATTATTTG
>VYZR01055839.1:34924-51960 GCA_013400675.1 Oxylabes madagascariensis | reverse complement strand
TTTTAAATATTTGTGTGTGATCAATTGCTGTGTTTTATGGGTGTTGTGTGCTATTTCTGCATTTCTGTGCTTTTTCTAACATTGTTTTTGATTGCNGGATTATTTTTCAAGACCAAAGTGTGACCCAGAATGCTATCAAAAGGTATCTTCCTCAGAACTATTTCTGGAGGAAGACAGGCTTAGACACTATAAAACAGCATTGCCTCCTGGGGCTCTCAAAAGACTTTTATGTGCACAAGGAAAAGAAAAAATGGCATGGATGCAGTAGAGGAAAACTGTGTTTAATAAAACCTCAAAACACCCATATACAAGAGATGGTTTTTACATGGCCTGTAAAGTTGGTTGTTGTGGGGGAAGAGGGGAAGAGGAGACTTGAAATCCCAGTGTGTGTGGAAAATGTTAGTTAAACTTGTATATGGCACAGGAGATATATGTGGCTCTTAATACTGAGACTTCAGTCTTTCAGAGGGAATGTGATAATCTCTAAGGAAAATTTTACCATTGTCTTTTTATTGTTATGCTTTCCAGGATGTGTTTTCTCTGGTTTTGTTTAAGTTTGGCAGAGCTCTTAAATGTGGCACCAGCATGGGACTTGTAGTTGTCTTTCCCAGGAGACAAGTTCTGTGATCCTGTTGCTCAGAGGCTGCTTTGAGAAGTGGATGGAATGTTGTGTGTAGCAGCAAATGATAGCAGGGCTGTTGCTTGGCTATTTCAGTGGTTTGCTTTTGGCACTCTGTGCTGAACACGACTGAACTGTATTTGTGTACTGTGTCATGGGAGACCTCCATATGCTGTAAATAAGATGTGCTGTCTGGACAGATAAGATGCCTTTTCATTATGAGTTAGAAATATAGTCTTATTTGTGATGCCAAAAGTGGGCTGAGTTCACTCTTCCCAATGAATGGAACGAGAAGATTCTTCAGTTCACTCACCACTGTACTTCATATTGGAAACAACACTTATTTTCATCCTTTTTCCATAAATTTACTGAACCAAATGCATGAAACACAGCCACCAAGGTTTAGTCAGGCAAGCCTCTCTCTGCTGATTCTGTTTCCATCCCAGGGAGAATACTGTCAAGAGAGTCTCCCTAGTTAGCAAACTCCAGAATAGCCATGTATTTGCTAAAGCCTAAAGCTTCAGTGTTTGCTACAGGTTCACACTGTGTGCTGAAATCAGGCAGTGGAGCGTTGTGGCTGAGCTTTGGGTGGTGGTGGTGGTGTAGGTGGCAGTGAGCAATTCTGCAGTGGAGTTCTGAAGCACTAAGAGAAGGTGACTTGCTTGGGTTGGCACAAAGATTGTGTGGAAGTATCTGCAGGTCTGATTTCGATGTCTGCATGCCAGGTTGGGGGCAAAACAACCCAAACTCAAACACCACACCCCCTGCATCTGCTTGTTAAATCTTGAGGTTCACATTGGAGTATTTAATGGGGAGAGGGGGAGAGAGGTTGTTTTGTTTCTTTGTGGTAGTTTTGGGTTTTGGCACAGTCAGATTTTCATCAGATACTCTGCTTAGTTTGTCCCCACCTGGTAGAATGACTGGAATGAGAATAACAGTTACTATCCTTTAAAAAGAATGTTCTTGGAGGTTCTTGAAATGCTGGTGTTGTTTCAGTCACATCCCCAGCAGTGACAGTCCCTACCTGCCAGGGTGTGCTCAACAGCTGTGGGACCGGGGCCTGTACATTGTGCAATTACGGGAGAAAGACACCACGAAAGGCTCATTTTGAACAAGCGAAAACATTTCATAGAACACCTGTTCGGAGTATTTTGGAGGAGTTAAAATAACTGGGATTTCATGTTATCTCATTCTGTACTAAACATTAATTTTCCAGATACTAACAGGAAAACTTTCCATTGACTGTTAAAGATTACAATAGGTGTGTCTGAGCGAGGTGAAGATGCTGCTAAATGTTTAAGATATGTGGTATGTATCACAAGATAAATATTTAAGTAGTTTAGAAAAGTAAATTATCAAATAGTTGTCTGTGTATATGTATGTATGTGGACGGTAAAACAAAAAAAATGCTCATGTTGGTTATCACATTACTAAGCTACCACGACTTAATCCAGAAATGTACCTGCATGTGAGACTTTAGAACTGGTACACTTCTCTACCTGGTTTATTGTGTTTACTAATGTATATTTTTCTAAATATACAGATATTTCAATCTAAAAAAAATCTATATTTATCTGTAATTTCTATCTGTTTTGAACAGTGCATGAGGTGCTGTAAAATTCTGTACATATAGAGACTTATAGAAGAAACACTGTAGTTGCCCTGTGAATCAAAAGTTATACATAGAAGTACAGTCAGTATGCCAAGACCTGTAAGTTATTTCCCTGAATTCACCAAAAATTCACTTAAGCACGCACCAGTCTCAGCTCTCCTCTAAATAGTGTGGTGCATTGTGTACCCAGGTGATGACCTTGCTGTCTCTAAGTGTTACAGCAGGTCTGCTTTAGGTTCTGCAACAAGATGCAGGCCAAGTTTAGTGGGATAACTGTAATGGAATACATTATCTTTCATAGATTTATAAAGGTCTTTCCAAATGTTCTGCAAATCTACAGCGAAGGTAAACATGGAGCAGAATCACAGATCTTTGCAGGCAAGGAAAATTGAGTTCATAACCAATGCAGTATCCGTGACTTGTGCCGTATTCTCGGCTCAGGGCAGCTCTGTGTACTTAGTTGTACAAAAGCTTTGTGGAGCAGGATGGCAGATCAGCTCATTGCTTTTGAATTAGTGTTTATATAAACTGTCACATCTTGGCTGAGCTCAAATTGTGACTTTTTTTTTCCTCATCCTCTCTACTCACTGCATCTTCTAAAATCATACCTAAAGTGACTTGCTTACAAATTGCCTGCAGCTCAGTGCTCAGGAAGTCACCTGGGTTTGGTTTTGTTTTCTGAAGAGGGTGATTCAGTTAAGAAATAGGAAACTTCTTTGTCTTTGAAACACAGAAAATCCCTGGCTAGGTACCCCCTTGAGCCCAATTGGCCTCTGCTATGCTCAAGGACCAGTGCAGAGCAATCAAGCAGAGCACTCCAGAGATCAGGATCTGGGTTCTTACCTGTCCTTATGCATGAGCCAGTATTGTGACCATTAACTCCCTTCATCAATCCCATGGTTTCCCATCCAGGCTTCCTGTAGCTTGCTTCTCCACTCACACTGAACCTTGAGGCTGCGTCCCAGTGCATGGACAGTGCCTCCTGCGGCAGCTGCCCCGTGGCCTGTTGTGCCTGTGGGTGCAGCTCTCAAACAACCAACAGCTGGAGCTCTGTCACATGTCATGCACATCTATACAGGCTGTTTGCTTCATGCAGGGTTTCCTTCCTCACCCAAATTCCAAAGAGTTCAAGTACCACATGGTTATTGCCAAACTTCAGGATACTACGTTTGCAGAAGCGGTGAGATCATTTTTGGTGTCTGTGTGGTGGGTACTGGATCAAAGACTCATAATCTGCTGGGCCTCTTGCCTTAAATACTCCTCAGCTCCCAGCACCCTCCTCTCCCTGCAATAAAAACCTCTCCTGGGCCACTGATGAAAGGGTTTCTATCCTTAGGGGAACTTAATTTACTTTCTCTGGTGGACTGTTTTGACTGACAGTGCTGAAGTGATGTCCTGGCCCTTCTCTTTTCTTCCCCTGGGTTTCTTCTTTTTTGGCCTGTACTTCTTAGTTTTCACATATGTTTAACAGGCTTGCTGATGGGAATTGTCTGGGATTCTCAAGTTGTGTCTTATAGAGGAAATAGTAGTTAACATCAGTATTTAGGACTGGTATAACTTACTGGTTTTAGGCCCAAGAGAGATTCTAAAAATAACACTTGTAAAATAACCAATTTTTGTTATGTTTACAGGCAGCTTTGGATTCTAATCATATTAAAAGCGTGCTTGTGCTCACACACACAAACACCTATATATACAAATAAACCTCCAGATTAAATACTGCAAGTAATTCAGACAGTGTCTACTAATTTACCTGAATTCTCCACAGTGGGATACTATTCCACAGTCACATTGTCATCTGCTGAATTCTCAGTTCATTTCTGGTACTGCAGCTGGGATTTACTGGTACAGGCTTAAAAACAAACCCCAGCTTGGTGAAGGCTGTTAGGCAGTTTCACCTACAAATGGAATTTATTCAGCAGGGGTTCAGCAATATTTATATTTTATAAAATAAATGACACTTGAAGTAAATTTTTTTTTTTTGTGGGTGTTTGGAACTGTTTCTTATGCTCATTGGGTATGAAGTTCCTTTTGCTGCTAGGACAGTGGTCAGGTAACAGTTGAAGTAGTCCTGGAAACACTTTATCCCATTTAGACTTTTCCTTTTTATATCCCTAGCTCCATGCTAATGCTTTTCCATGCAATTCTGGGTGTTCCCATGGCTGAGCCAACTGTTGGTTACTCCACAAGCAGCCAACATTTACCTGAATACAGTAGAGCCTCTTCCAAAAGCCCAACCTCCCTGTTACCTGACCTCTCACATGATCCAGAGCATAAAGCAAAATGAACAGCGCGCTTTGTACAGGCAAAAAAGGTTTTGACTGATTTTTGTTGGTTTAAGTCTTGTACACAATTATGTACGGAGATAAACTGTTGAAATACATTTTCTCCCCCTAGGAAAATGCATGTTGAGCATCCCTTCCCCACCCCCTATATGTTGCCCATGTGTAACATTTGTGCACTGTGGTGTAGGGAGGGGAGCTGTTTCTGTGGGGCTTAAAACACAAGAAAGTTTGCTGCTCTCCGACCCCACACCAGGCTAAGAACTGTAGGATCTTGGTTGTGTTTGGGTTTAAATGTGTATTAGAACTCTGTCACCATGCGTTTCCTTACCTTTCTTCTTCTCTCAACTGGTTTTGCCAGTTGGAAACTCTCATGGTTTTCTGGTTTGTGGTTTTTTTTTATTTCTACGGTATATTAAACTAACCCTGGATTTGAATTTGTAAAACTTTCAAAACTGTTCTCCTGTAAAAAATAGTTTCTTTAGCTGAAAACTTCCTACAAGAAAAATCTTAACTGTTAGGTAAATTTTTTAGTGTAAACCTGGAAATTATTTAGTACCTAACTGTTTGAATACAGTACTGTAGAGCAGGCCTAGGATACGGGACTTGTTAGCATTGTGACTTCATACTGATAAAGTCAGCTACTCTGTGGGATGTTTTTAAATTGTGACTTGTTTTCTAAGACCCCCCTGCCTTGTCTTTTTCACAGCTAATATTTTCACAATAAACACAGCCAAACATAAAAATGTTAATGTACAAATGATGAAATCCTGTTAATTCCCAACAAAATATTTTTGTATATAATAAAGATTTAATATTGAAAAAATGTAATTGGCTTTTTTCTGATTTTCTTTTTGGTCGTAGTCTGCATTTGAGCCACATAACATATCGAAGACCAGTCTTTGCATCCAGCTTTTATCTTTGAATCTCAGTGCTCCACTGACATAAAAGCAGCTTTTCAGTTGGTCTTGTTTATCTCGATGTTCATGAATGTGCCAAATCCACATTCCATGCACAGGAAGAGCTTGGGGGGCTCCTCAGCTGCCCTGGGAATGTTGTCATTGCCTCATCTGGGCACCCGATTTTCTGCGCACCGCAGCACAAAGGGAGTCCTTCTCCCGGGCCCACATTGGAATGGAGCAGTGGACAAAGGCCAGGGCACTTGGACTACGCAGCAGGAAAGAGGCAAGTGCTGGGTACTGGCAGCGAGGCAGAGCCTACTGGCCTCTGGAGGTAGCAGGCAGCACATACTCCTTGGAAGACTGCTGGCCTCCTCCTGCATTACAAAGGTATGGATTCTCCAGTCTTCCTCCTGGGAAGCCAAAGGGAAGCAGTATTTTGGGGAGGTTAAGTCAGGGTGTGAAATCAAACCTTTTATGAGACAAGCTTCAGCCTCCTCTGAAGCTCCCTACAGGTCTTTTACCACCTCCTTTCCTAGGGAAGACCACATCTAAGCTTGAAAAAGCATTTTCCATGTGAGGCCAGCCTGGAGTTGCTTGTTTGTCGAAGATGTACTCCCCAAAAGAAAAACAATGGAAATTACATGCTTAAGTTATTTTATTGTTTTGACATAGCATTTAATAGAAAGTTTTGGTAAACTCATTACAGAGGCAACTTTCAGTAGCAATGGGCAAAAGACGACTTTCCCGCTTACACACTGCTCCCAGAACAGGAGTTCCATGCTTCCAGCCTCCTAAAGAATCTTTCCTTCTACACCAGCACAAACTTCAGGCAACACCATCAGTTTCACTTAACTGATGAGATGCAGAAATGCCCACATCCCAGTGTGCTGAGCCATCCCGAGCTCTCAGGGAATGGAAAGGCACTGTGGTGCTTTCTGCAAAGTCCATGTCCCCAAGGAAAGCTGAACTGACGTGACTTTTGAAAGGCTTCTTAGACAATCAGAGCAAGGCCATGTGGGAATTGAGCAGGAAACTGAGCAGAACTCCTACCCACCAGCTCAGCTGCAGGGCCAGGTTACTGATCACCCCCACACAGGTGCCTGCTTGTTTGTCTCTCAGCCATCTCACGATCTCATCTGTAAGCACTGATAATCCACCTACTTGGAACATCATCTTCCCAAGCCCACATTTACAGTGATCTCTGCTGCATTTCTGCTCCATCCATGATTACAAAAAATGATGATGAAAAAACAGGCATTAGTAAAGCACACAGTGCTTTACTAATACTTGGCTGTTAGTCAAAGAAACAAGCGAAATATCTGCACTGAAAATGTTGTATGGGTGAAATGATCATTTTTGTGGTGTGCAGCAGGGGGACCCTTCATGTGCACACACCAAAAGGCATTGCTGTACCTCAAAGTTCAGAATGCAGTTTAAACAGCTGAAACTTGCTAACATGATTAAAAACATACCAGAAAACAGAAATGCTCTACAGAGGTATAAATCCCTGAAGTGGTCTTGGTTGTTGAAAAAGAGGCTTTGTTATTTCCCGCAGTGTGCAGTTCACATCCGTAAAAGCCAAACAATAATTAGTAAGAGAATCTAATCAAGTACCTTTCTAAGAGCCCTCCATTGCACTTGCTCCAGAGTGAAGGCATTCTGCACAGCGTGGCTTCCAGGAGCAAAACAGTTGCTGCATTGCAGAACCCTGGTTTCCAGGGCCTGCCTGTTTGCTTGCTTACAAAAAGCAGTTTGTACTTTGCTGTTTTCTCCCATGCATATTAATACAAGCAATCCGGCTTTCAGTGCCCTGCAGATCTGACACCTACCAGAGCAGCTATGTTCAATTTATCTTCCATGGCTCTCTATTTTAATTTCTCCCCTTCATCCCTTAGTTATGTATTTTCCACTGAAACTGCAGAGTCCCCTGGTCACCCAAATTCCTGGCTGTGCTGCCGTAAGTACCAACAGAACAGTTGTACTGCTGTTCCCAAATACACCAAAATTACAGAGCTACAGAAGAAACAACAGGCTAGAGCAAAAACTGGATCCTCAGTTTTTGCTGAGGAACTGTTCCTATACATTCCCACCTAAAGCATGGAATCCATACAGTGCAACATAAAGAACAAGTGGGAGGAATCTCGGTTCTTTCATAGTTACAGCTTTCACAGAAGACTCTGTCATTTCCAGATTAATGTTTGATGAAGCAAACAGCCTTTGCACGACCTCAGATCTTCCTCTGTCAGCGAGCGTGGCCACCAAAGGACTGCTCAGTGCCACAATGCCATCAGCTGAAGCGATGTTAGGCTGCATTCATGAGAGACAGCAAAAGACAGAGACATTAAAACTTTCTGCAAGCACTGCTGTTCCTGCCATCGCACAGCTCAGTTCTTTCACACAAAACCACCGGAGAGCTGACAAGGCAGCAGCAAAAGGTCAAGACTCCCTTTACTATTAGCCCTGACAAGTACGACGTACTGATCCAGAACCAAAGCTCTATGGCACGCTTTAAGAAGAAACATCTCCCCTACTGTGTCATTCCCTGAGTTCAACTTCTCTCACTGCACATCACACTCACCTATCACTCTGAGCAAACAGAAGAACTCCCCTTGCCCCTACACATTTAAAGGATTTTACTATTGTAAGTGACTTTAAAAAAGATTTAAAAAAATCACAGAATCATGGAATGTTTTGGGTTGGAAGGGACCTTAAAATATCATTCAGTTCTAATCCCCCTGCCACAGGCAAAGACACTTCTCACTAGACCAAGTTATTCAAAGCCCCATCCAACCTGGCCTTGACCACTTCCAGGGATGGGGCATCAACAGCTTCTCTGGGCAACCTGTTCCAGTGCCTCACCACTCTCACAGGAAAGTGTTTCTTCCCAATATCTGATCTAAACCTACCCTCCTCAGTTTGAATCCAGTCCTCCTTGTCCTGTCACTACATGCTCTTGTAAAAAGTAAGCTTCCTTCAGGTACTGGGAGGCTGCAATTAGGTCACCCTGAGGCCTTCTCTTCTCCAGGCTGAGCAAATCCAATTCTGTTATTCTTTCCTCACAGGAGAGGTGCTCCATTACTCTAATGCCCTGCACCATTCCTTCAGCAGTTTCAATAAATGGCCTCAGAGTTTTGAGACTTCAGGGTTTGCCAAGGCTCAAGCACTGTTGCTATCAAAGCAAAATTTCTGTTTCCCAAGGAGAGGTGATCACTCTTGCTGAGACTTTAAAACAGTGACTATTAGAAAAATAAAACTGGAGCTTAAGTTACAATTTTCTTTTGCTCACAAGCCATGAAATCTCCCAAATACAGCCATGTTCAGAAGTTAGGTATCCACCTGCAGTAAATTACGTGCTTTATTTGCCACGTCAGACTCTGACCTTGGCCAAGCACTGCCTACAGCCAAAATTCCCACTGGAGCTTGGCATCTCCTCCTTTACTGGGGAGAAATATGGCTGAGGACACAGCCACTCCTGCTGCTGTGCCCACGAGCCACAGTCCCATCTCCATTACTCACCAAACAACACAAGGCTGGAACAACCTGAAGATCACAGCAGGCGCGCAGCAGGACAAGTGTGTCATCAGGCAGCTCTGTGAAGGACACATTCACAGGCAAAGATCATTTCCAGTGAACCCTGCAGCAGGCTGGCTGCTGGAACAGGAGCTTTATCAGGGAGCTAACAGGTCCTCCTCAGCTGGATGTTTGGAAGAGGCTGATCCAGCCCCTTCCTGCCAGCAGAATAGAATGGGATGAGCAAAGGGTCTGACTATCTCTGTCCTTGAGAAAAGGTACTTATAGAAACGGGGGTTTCCTCCCCATCATCCTTGCCTCCTCCCTAAGTATCTCCTCAGTGTTTATCTCTGACTCTGCAGGCTGGATGAATGAATTAGGCCTTGAATAAACCAAGAACCTATGCTCCTAAAATCTCTATGAGATGCTAACTTCTGCAAAGCACAATTTGAGAGGAATGGCATAGCTGAGACTGCCTTGGGGCTGGGAGATGGACTAACTGATCCCTGTGGTGCCCTTCAACTCCGTAACAAAAACGCTGTAATTCCTACCATAAGCAACAGGCACAAAACAGCTTTTGAATCTAGATCCAGCTACACTTATGCCTGGACTTAAGCAGACATTATGTCCAAAGTCAGGTAATAATGCAATACACTCAATTAACTGTGCCCTGCTGTTAATGGCATCTGACAATTGTTACCACATCAGCAGGTTTCTGTTTTTTATTTCTTTTCTCTCTCCACAAATGAATTAAGCTCTCTCACCTGGGTCCTGTGCATGTATGGATACAGACTGACATTTTGCTGCACAGTGCCACAATTTACACTGGACTTCCCTTCGTTATCTTAATGTCAAGGAAATCTTTATACACAAGAGAGAAGAGAAAAATCCAGGGAAGTCTGTCTTGGACTTTGCAGGTAACTTTTAATTAACACTGTGGTGCCAACTAGATTGTGAGGATGGCATTTGTTTGACATTTATGTTTAATCTCCTGTTTCAGCAGCTGCAACACAACCCTCTAATTGCAGTGTCTCTGTGTTAAACTCATTTTTGCTAAATTTAGTTTGCACTTGAACAATATACGGTGTTACACAGGAGACAACACCTAATTTGTAATTCTCAGCATTTAGGCGGGAAGGACTCCGGCATGCAATAAGAACAGAAATTAGCTTGCCAAACTGCAAATGCTCACACTCAGCAGAAGCAAAGTTGAGCAGTCTTGGGGGAATGTGTAATTTACACACAAAATCTGTCAGTGATTGAGGGCTGAATTTAATTCACAGCTAGGAATGCTAAGCATAGTATACCAAACTCATAAAAAAGGAACAGAACAATTTATGTTCATGCAGCTCACCAACTGCTCAAAGAAAGCCATAAAAACTTTAACATGGAGGGAGCTTCTAAAAGGAAAATAAATTTTAAAAAAGGGCTTTTTACAACATACCAGATATAGCACTGATAAGAAGGTGAGCAGCAGAGAAAAGTTCTTCATCCTGAGGCTTATATTTCTGCAACACCTCACTCTGTAAACTGCACCCTAAGAGCTGCAAGAAGTCAAGGAGGTCTCTTTGTTGTTCTAATTTTAACTCCTCCAGTTCTGGCTTGTCTCCTGTGCAGATATCATCAAACTGAAAGCAAAAGAATAAGCAAAACTTCTTGAAAAGAGAAAAATTAAAGCAAAAGAGAATGCTAGCACTATTCTGAAACTACTTTTAGAAAGCAATCCAAAGGTTCTTCATCTTACCACGTCCCCCAGGGCAGTCAACATTTCTTCACGGAGCAAGAATTCACAGAGGGTTTTACGTAAAGCCCTCTGCTTGTCTTCCGGAAGCTTCACAAAGGGCTGGAACCGGGTCTTCAACCGTGACAGATCTTTCTCAAGAAAGCAGTGGAAAATAAAATAAGTATTTCTACATAAATGCCAGTAAAAACAGATAACATTTTGTTATGTATTTCATAAGCTTATTTATCACCACACCTTGACATCCTGATTTCCACCAACACAAGTTAAAGTACAAGACTTGAACAGATCTGATTTTATTTCCTAAGCAGCCAATGAAACCTCAATGCAAATATTAAGAAAGAATAACAGCTATCAAGAATTAACATTTTGGTGTATAGTATTTTTAGTATTTTAAAAGTCAATACCTTTAATGTTAACCAACTAACTACATCCTGAGTCTCCCACTTCAAAGTTTATCTCCAGGGAATGTTCATTTATATGGCAGAATGAAGAGTATTCATTAAGTACAAGGGAGTGCTCTGCATTCATTTTCTCACAATTCAGCTATGATACTGAAATTAAATCTTTTGTGACATCAAATTACCATTTTGCTAAAAAAACCCAAAGCTTTCAAATCAATAATGCCAACCGGAATGTTGGAGTGGGGTTTTTTTTCCACATTCCAAAAATGTGGGCATACAAGTGTTCTCAAATTTGTTTAAAAGAAATTTTCCTTCATGTCACTCCAGTCAAGAAACAAGCTCTGTTTAAAGACTTCCTTTATAACTAAAGAATTACTTCACTGGGGGAAAAAAAATGCCCAGCCGCAGGCAGATTATTTTGTTTATCTAATGCAATTGTAGGAATTTGTCTATACAAATAACAGAAAATGAAATGTACTTCCAAATTCTTTAGTAAAAACAATTTTTTTTTGCTTTTTCATTTTCCAAGAGACAGCAGAGGTTATATTATTTAAAGAAATCTCTGAGCCATTTAGGCAAGAAAAGCAAATAGGTATGTCAAGCTAAAACAGAACAGTGGCCTATCATTCTTTCACAAGTGTTTTTTATATATTGTTTATTGAACAGCCATTAACCAAGGGTGAAACTTAGAGACAAGAGACATGATATTCATCAGCAGAACCAGCTATAAGAACTCCACCAAGAACTGAAATGTGATGAAAAGCACAGTATGTTCTGAGGCCTTGACTAGTTTTCCCTTTTTTCATTCCACCAGTAACATTCCTGCCTCTTCTTTCCACACTCCTACAATAAAAACTTGTACCTGGGCCATTATACCAATTCGTAAACTTCCATTTAAACCACGTTTTAATTTTCTCAGTTATAAAGCTTTTCAGAAAATAATGAGGCTAAGGGAGATGTCTATTTTTGAGACTTAACCTGTAACTGAGAAGCTTTACTGAGAGTATTTTTCAAATCATGGGAAACTATTTTCAGTGACCCTTTCTGAATGAAAGCATGTATCATCACTGAACTTGTAGAGGAATGTAAAAGAGCTGTCATAAACATCTGACTTAATAAGGTATTTATAACAGACGGATTCAGAATGTTCACAGGAAAGAGTCCATTGCATACATTTATTGCAAACTGATTTTTTACATTCTTGCAGTACATTCCCCCAAGAGTTCCTGGTAAGAGCTATTAAAATGAACTAACAAGATTTTTTACTTACTATTGTACCAGATTATTTCTGCCTATCAGGTTACTTAATTCACTGTAATATAATCATGTAAAGCATTTCTGGTAATACCTTGTTTCAATACACTTATAGAAGCATCACTGGGAACGAGGTTTTTAGCCCCAGAGTACATCTCATTATCAACAGCATCTGGCTGATAGAGGAATGATCCATCTCTGACTTGAATTGAATGGGGATAAACTGAGCCTTCTGTGCCTTCTTTTTCAAAACCTCCTTGCTGTTCATCTAGCAGACAGAACTCTGTAATTAGAAATTCAATCAAAAACAATAATTAATAAAATACACAAGCAAAATGAGATGATAGCTTGTATTTTCTAGTGTTCTCGCATGTCATTTCTCCATGTCTTGTCTCTTCCAGATGGAGAGAACGCCAGCGGTTGCTGTGCATGTGAATTATTTAGCATTCCTGCCACCTTGATGTTTGGTACAGTGTGTACAGAGAGAAGACCTGTGGTGCAGCTGCCTCCTACAGAATGTGACACCAGCTCCTGTGAACTAAATTAATATAGACAGAAAGTAACATGAAAACTTCCTGCTGACACTGTAAACCAGAATGCTGCATACAGGAGATGTAGACAGGAATTCTCGATGTTGAATTACAGAATATGCTGAGTTGGAAGGAGCCCTCAAGGATCATCACATTCAACTCCTGGCCCTGCACAGCTCCATCCCCAAGAATCACACCCTGTGCCTCAGAGTGTTGTCCAAATGCTTCTTGACCTCTGTCAGGTTGGTTCTGTGACCCCTTCCCTGGGGAGCCCATTCCAGTGCCCAAACATGCTTTGGCTGAAGAACCTTTTCATGACATCCAACCTAAACCTCCCCTGACACAACTTCGGGCCATTCCTTGCTGCTGGTCACCACAGAGGAGAGATCAGCATCTGCCCCCCCCTCTTCCCCTCACCAGGAAATTGTAACTGCAGTGAGGTTTCCCCTCAGTCTCCTCCAGGCTGAACAGACCAAGGGACCTCAGCTGCTCCTCACACGGCTTCCCCTCAAGGCCCTTCACCATCTTCATTGCCCTCCTTTGCCTCTCTAAAAGTTTAATGTCTTTCTTACATTGTGGCACCCAAACCTGCCCCCAGCACTGAAGGTGAGGCCGCCCCAGAGCAGAGCAGAGCAGTGAGGGACAATCCCCTCCCCTGTCCAGCTGGCGATGCTGTGCCTGATGCCCCCAGGACAGGGCTGGCCCTCCTGGCTGCCAGGGCACTGCTGACTCAGATTCACCTTGCCATTGCCCAGGACACTCAGGGCCCTTTCCACAGCACTACTTTCCATCTTCTCATTTTCCAGACTGTATGTTTTCTACCCACTAAGAAACGTGCTGTAATGCAGGCAACAGGATCCACTCATGAAGGAGACACATGAAAGTACTCTGTGAGATTTTTAAGAACTCTTGAGAGTCCTTTACAGCGCTTCTGTTGGACATGGCATTGACAGACTCCTCTTTCTCAGCCAAGCCACATGCCCATGCTCAAGGCCTCCAGGTAAGTGGACAACAGGAGACTTCTGAGAGTCTCTAAAGGACATCATCCGGGGATGCTCCCTAACAGAATCACTCTGCAATAACTCTCTCATCAGTAACTTCATGGAGGAAATAACATGCTCTGGCTGGATTGCCCTTTCTGCCTCATCTTCTTGACAAGCACTGGCCAACCTCACCCCAACAGGACCATCCTTGTCCTGCCATCCCAGTGCCCCCAGCCTGATGAAGTTCAGGGCTTCCTGGAAGGTACAGGGAGCCTTCGTAAGAGCTATGCTGAGAAATCTGGAATATCAAATTCTGTGCTCATGTGTCCAACACCGTGCCCTAAAGATGCAGAATACGGTCAAAGCTTTATGCATATTCTGATCCCCTTTTGCGAGGTTTGAGTGTGCACCCATGGCACTCTGCAGCGGTCTACGGAGAACACAGGCAGGCCAGCAAGAGAAACTCAATTTTAAAGTAATAGTTGACAGTAAATGGAAAAAGATGTAACTAATCAAGCACAGTGCTCACACGTACCAGGCACAAAACCTAAATATAACCTTTCTGCAGTTGTAAGAGTCTGTCTCACTAAATTAAGGACATTCAAAGCAGATGAGAAAGCATGGAGAGCACTCCATCAGCAAAAAGCTTTTTCAAAGGGAAAGCAGACAAAGAAATCCCCACCATAGAGAAAGAAAGACGACAGACCTTTATGCTTGCATAACCCTTCACGGAGAAGAAGGAGCTACAGAGGAGCAGAAAGCGATTAACACAAGCTAAGAACTTCCCAAAGCAACAAGACTCTGGAGAGCAGGTGAGGCAACACAAGGCCGACTCCGTCATGGTACTGTCATTGAAAATAACAAGGCTCTCACATGAACCCTGAGGAGGAAGACTAGGCTAATAAACTGCCTCTCCTCCTGAGGCAAAATGATGCTAATAAGGGAAACCAAACTTTTCAGATGATGTTGTTAAATCTTGCAATAGGAATCAATTCACAGAAAAACACAGGACTCAAAATTCTGTATTAAAAGGACTGTTAATTAATTCTGTATTGAATTCTATTACATTCATCGATGACAAACCTCCAACAGGGCAGTTAGAACTTCTTAGTTACTCAGAAATGTTAACAAAAATGTAAGAAAACCAGAGATGATCAATGAAAACAATCAAAGAGACTCCTTTATTGTGGAAAAATGGATATATTGCGACTGTTTAATTTACAGACATTTAAGAAAAAGCAAACCACACACATATAGCAATGAACAAAACAAAGCAAATCAGCTGGGTGCTTTTATATCCCCTGCTTTGTGAAGCAAGAACAAGAGGCATTTCAGCGCAACTTTAGAGACACAAAACTGCAAAGCCTTAAGCAGAAACAGCTTTTACGTGGAGTAGAAAATTAGCCTGTAGAAATCAAACAGAATGATTACAGGAAAGCACAATGGTAAATGGATCAGAAAAGGATTAGATCCTTCTTTTTTTAAAATTTATTTTATTTATTTATAAAAATACCCAAATATGTCCAGTCACATTAGTCAGAACATTTAAAAGAAAATTCATATACCATTCTTCCCAACAGAGTAACTCAGGTATTGGCCGCGGCAAAGAAAAAGAAACAATAAAAAGCTTACATGCATCTTACTTTGTAATTATCTGTGAAGAGAATCCCATGAGGTTACACCTGCTACTGGTCACTTTCAGTCTCACAAGAAAGGACTACATTAGTCCTTGCATTTAACTTCAAAGGCTATTTCTATTTCCATAAATCCCCGATCCACTGATCCCTGCTGCTCAGACATTAACAAGTCGAAGTTCAGGCTCCTCTATACTTTTTCTCGCTGGCAAAGCCCTAATTTTGTTGTCAGTTCCTCCCCTTTACTTTCTCAATGACACTCAGGCAAGGCAAAATAGCACAAATTTAAAAAGAAAAGAGGCAGGACATAGACTGTTTAAGATAAAACATGCAACAAATTGTGTTGGTTTTGAAGCTTAAAATATGTTAATATTAAATATGAAAAAAAAGTGGAAAAAGAAGCAGAAACTGAAAAAGAGCAGAGAAATACAGATCATTAACAACGCCCACGTATTCTTAGCCTGCAGGACATCACAATTTCATGTAGAAATCATCTAAGTAGGCTATCAGCTATATACTTATGTAGTCAGACAGCCTTAATTGCACCTCATTACTCTGAATTACAGTTCTATTATAACCATGACGTCAACACCCTCTGCTACTATCTCCTTGTTCAATCTACATCAGAGCAATTCCACTTTTCAGAAACTTTTTACAGGCTACATAATATTTACTTCTATTTCTGAGCCTACAGACTTCCTCAATATTTGAAGGAGTATGATGGAGAGTTAATCTTCTACATTTCTCATCCAAGTAAAGCACATTCTGGATTCAAATCTCAACTGTACTCAAATTATTTCTTCAATGTATCTCCTGTTTCTCTCCACATCAGTCCTTCCCAACTTCCAGCTCCACTATCTGATTTTATTCCTCCTTGCATAACATCCCCTGAAACCTCCTTTAGGACTGTGCGTTTAAATGAAGATAGACAAGAAAGAAAAACTCAAGTGATTGTGCAGAGCAGAAATACAACTCCCCCCAAAGCCAATTTCAACATTTTTTTTAACCTGAAAAATATTTGACCTGACATAAGTAAAGCATGACCAGAAAACATGACAAGGGCATTTCTGCAACCACTCTGAGGGCAATCTTTAAATAAAAGTGTACACTAGAAAAGTTTAAATTCCAGTCCTGTATGTATGATTCTGTTCTTAACATGACTGTTGTCTAAACATTCCTGGTTGACAGTTGATCTACATTCAGGTCACTCTCTGCAACAGGGGAAAGGAATAGCCCAGGCCAAGGGCCAGCTGGCTGGACACAAAATTGCAGCAAAAGACGTGGACAATAAATCCAAGAGGATCAGTAGCATGCCCTTGCAGTTATTGAAGTTTGCTCCCAAATTTGCCCTAAACCAGAACAGCTGCATACTGGGCTGTACTGACAAGAGTGTAGCTGGTGAATTGATGGAACCGAATTTTCAATTTGGGAAAGTGCATTCAGAGTGCTGTGTACAATTTTGGATGTCATCATTTCCTTGGTTCTCAGAGGTCACAATTTAGGAAGCAAGTAGTTAAGGGAGGACATCAGGAAAGGAATTCCTGCAAAGAAACTTGTGAGTTCAC
>VYZR01055839.1:9345-34344 GCA_013400675.1 Oxylabes madagascariensis | reverse complement strand
GTGCCAGGGGAAAGGAATAGCCCAGGCCAAGGGCCAGCTGGCTGGACACAAAATTGCAGCAAAAGACGTGGACAATAAATCCAAGAGGATCAGTAGCATGCCCTTGCAGTTATTGAAGTTTGCTCCCAAATTTGCCCTAAACCAGAACAGCTGCATACTGGGCTGTACTGACAAGAGTGTAGCTGGTGAATTGATGGAACCGAATTTTCAATTTGGGAAAGTGCATTCAGAGTGCTGTGTACAATTTTGGACTCTTGAGTACAAGCCCCACATTCACAGACTGGAGCAATCTAGCAAACAGCAGATATTAAGGAAAAAAAGTTCACCACCACGGTGGTCAAACATGACAACAGGCTGCCCAGAGGAGTGATGGAATCTCTGTCTCTGAAGATAAATCAAACCTTTAGAACAGACAAGGATATGAGCAATCTGATCTAACTCTGAACTTAGATCAAAGTTCAAAAGTTGGCCCTGCCTTGAGCAGAGGCTCGAGCTACACGATCTCCTGTGGCTCCCTGAAACCGAAGTCATTGAGTTCACAGTGCATTCATGCAAGTGAAAAAACATAATTAAATCAGAGTTTTAAAATTACTAAATCAGCATTTTTAGCACAAATAACTATCAAGGCAAAGGACATCATACAACATAATCACCTGCATTCACAGAGAAACATAAAATCATTGTCTGACAAACAGCTTTGTCCACAGCTGAACTGTGTGTCACAAAAACCGAGCTTTTCACTTACCAAACTGGCCATTGTGCTTTATAAACAGTTCAATTACACCATAGGCAATAGTTGTTGCAGGAGGAATTTCAAGGATCACGCTAGAATCCTTCACCAGACTTCCACTTTCACTTACTGAAACCTACAAGACAGATTTATTCACCATTTATCTGATTCAGCTACTGCATAGCTTAAACATGTAATTAACGTGAAAAAGACAGAGGGAGAATATGCTTTGCTCTCCATGATCATCAAAGTCTCATCAAAGCACACGTTATATCATCCAAGAAAGGAATTAGATGAAGAGTGAGGTAGAAACACAATACCAAGGGCAGCTCTCACACTTTCAGCAACCCTGTCCTAGCACTAAGTTGAGCTCCAGGCGCAGCTTTTGCCACACGTGAAGCCTCATGTCACCAGGAAATGGGCACCCACTTCAGTGTCCTGCTTTGCCCAGTTCTACTGTGACATTTCTTTTGCTCAGCTGGAGGCTGGAACCAGGAAGGTGGCACTTGCAAAGAGGGTTGTTATACTGCAACTCCCAGATTTCTGCAACTGGAAACACACTGCACACAGAAGTGATTCATCTCCAGCTTTAAAAAAAAAATTGCAATGAATGAGCATGTTTTGACTTTGGTAATTCCTTCTCAATTCACAGGCAATTTTTCTGACAGCCTCATAATGCAGTTAATCTCTATGCCCATAAGCAAAAACAAATAGTTTCCCAATAAATATGAAAACTCAGTAGACACTGCAACCATTTGTGATGAACAATTACTTTGCTTTTCAAATAAATTTGATTCAGCAATGCATTTTGCTATTCAACTTGCAATGAATTGTTTTAGGTTTGCTTCATGTTCTTTTGTAGGCAGGAATCTACAGAGAAACGGAATCACAATTGGATAGCACTGATGGAAACTACATTCCAGGCACACCAAAAATAGGACATCTTTTGCCAGAAAGGCAATGGAAAAAACATTTTACCATACAGATTTTCACAACCACGCACTGCAGTTTGTTCAGCACATTAAGAAAACACGAAAAATACTCTGAAGTCCATCTGGAGAAATCATTTCTTCCCAGATAGTGTGCAAATGTTCTATTCCTTGCAGATTTTTAGTAACTTTTACCTTTACTGTTTTTGCAGTGCATCCCACCGCACCACTAACTTTTCCTTCTGTCTGGATATGTTCAGATATTGTACACCTCTGAGTTGTGATTATCTTTTCTCTCAAGATGCACAGCACTTCACGTTTTCTTTCTATTACTTGTTGCAGTAAACTACTGTTCAGATCTATTGTTCTGAAAAAGAAAATACACCATTAACAATACTATAATTGTGGAAAAAAACCCCAAGAAGTAACAAGCACATTTCCTTAATTGCTTGAAGAAGATTTTATTGTAAAAATGACAATGGTTTCTGTATGAGCAGCCTCCTCAAAATTATGATGTCCTCTTTTGTTATTTGGCAGCAGTAAATACCTGTATTCCACAGTCAGTCCTCACATATATATTGAATTCTTGATTGCCTACTCTGAGCAAAAATGGAAGTTGTCCAGATACTTTCTAAGCAAAGAAAAAAGCAAGAGGGAACTAAAGGCAACTTTCAGCTTCCTGGGTAATACAAAACCAACCAGGTCAGGCCCTTGGACACTGGACTGAATCCTCTCCTACTGTGAGCTTGCACTAACATTACCATGGCCATGGCAGGGGGTGCTGGCTGGGGGACACAACGACAGCAACGCCTCAGTGTAAACCCTCACTGTTTGCTACGGATCTGTTTCAGTGCTCACTTAAACCCCAAACAGGCTGAGTGGGATCAGCATTGACCAAGCATTTCAAAGGGCTGAATGAGAAAACACAGAAGATTTCATTGATTTTGAGACTGGGGATTACTGAAAAAATCCCACTGCTTCAAAGTCCTGTGTTATTCACTGGTATAGACTCAAAATTTAACATTGGTGACCAGGACTGCCATAGTCAAAAGAAAAACTGTGGGGGAGAGCTCAAAACTCTAGACCAGACACCGACTTAATAAACCATCCCTACTTCACAGCATAATTCAGCATCTGTTTAAATGCTGCTGGAAATAATTCTAACACTAGGTTCTTCTTAGAATGAGCAGAAGACAGAAAGTGAACTCCCAGAAACAATACAGGAGGTTTATTTTCAAAGAGAATGTTACAAAATCCACTACCTTGTCTTTTGGGGTGTTATCAGACTTTCTGGTAAAAGTTAAAGCAACTTCCTAATTGTATTTAATTGATTTAAATGTGTCAATTATATTATATTTTTGCAAAATATTCACTGGAGGTCCTCAGATGAGATGTTATATTTTTTATGAACAGGTATTCTAGTGAAACTGTTGGAAGATTAAAGGACTGCTATCCCTGACTCAAATTATTCAGTCTTTTCTCCTCCCTTTTACTGTAAATGGCTATTCATGGAGCTAAATGGCAATTTCCCAAAAATGTGACAGAAAGACATGTCTGACTCCAATTCATTTAAATCGAGATATCTCCACTTTTAATTAAAAAGTTTTAGATTTATTAGATTCTGGAGTTTTTGAATTTATGCAGTCTGTGTAAGTCTGAAGTCAGCTGGGGTTTTTACTGAATTAAAAATATCCTCAGGCAATTTTTGATCTTTGCAGAGTTACACGCTTATATGAAAGTTCAATCAGTTGGAATGAACTGTCTGAAAACCTTAAAGTTGATTGTTTAGACAAGGGAAAGAAAATACCTCTGAAGCAATGCAGCAGCCACTAGAAAAGCATCCCCAAACATTCCTGATATTATTAAAATAACTTTCTTTTCCTTTGGTGCAGAGTCATGCTTTATGCTTGGAATGCAATGAACCTTGGATTAAGCAAAAATTGAAGAAATGTCAGGCAACCACAAACATCACTGTTCTCAGATGTGTCTGCCAAGCCAGAGCCATTAGTTACAGTCTACCAAGACTATCATATACTTCACAATAATTATTTATGTTTCTGAAGTGGTGTGCCACGCATCTTGAAAATACAAATCAATACACTAAGTACTTGCAGATTTAACATTTGATCTAGGGAGCCACAGGGGAAAAAATACAATGAAGAAGCACAAAAGCAATTTGTCATTTGCTTTCACTAGTATTTTTTGATGACAAACTTGCTGAATATCCCCAAAATTTAGAGGAAAAAATCTTCTCAAACAATCAAAGGTAGAAAAATACCGACTAAATAAAGATTTGCTATGTCTGAATAAGTGCTAATTGAAGAAGCATATAGAGTATGATCCAACCCTATGCAAATGAATTACCAAAATAATTCAAGAGACGTTTTCTTCCATCTGCTTCTACTGTATCCTGCCCAAGGCAGGACTGGCTCAGATCCTGTCACGCTCCTGGCTTTGAGGTCCAGATGCAGAAGTAGCAGCAGAGTAGCAGAGCAGAAGAGTCAGAAGACGTCGTTAACTTGCAGAGAGGGAAATTCTGAACAAATCCTGGAGGCAACGCTGGAGGAGCTGCTGCAGCACTGAGGGCCACGGAGTGCCACTGACACACAGGGACACAGAGCTACCTGCTGCAGCACACCCCAGGCAGTGCCCAGAGGTCACCTGGGAGCCCCTGCACAGAGCTGAATGTGAGCCAGAGACAGCCACTGCCACAGCCACAAGGTTCAAACAACTTCAGTGGGATGTGTCCCACTGTAAAGCCATCAGAAATGCTCTCCTCTGCCCAGTAAGTTTAGTGAGCTTCAAATTCAGAGCTTTCAAACACACAGCCTTACCCACGGCTAGAGAAACCTTTTCTTCTAGAACAGCACAGTTAAGTGCTCTTCTCTAGGCTTCTGGCACTGAACTTTCTATCATAAAACAGAACTCCAGGGCTGTGTATGGGCACATCATGAGTTATAACTGGGGTACAGCCTGCTGAAGGCAAAATATTCAGCTCTCCTCAGCAACTCAAAGTGAAGATGACATGAGGTAAGCAAGTACCCAGCTTATCTAAATTATCATTGTAAACAATCATCAAGAGCAAACCACAACAAGGTTAAAGTTTGACAATCAGAGCAGAGCTTCAAGTATTGCAGGGCAATGGCCACTGAGTCAATGACCATATTTTTGCAAGAACTGAACTTACTTGCCAGCATAACACTGAATATAAGAAAACATCTGAATAACACAAAAGATGGCCGAGATAAATCCCTGAGAATACACGCATGCAAGGCACATGAATTGCATTGCATTTTTTTATCTTACAGGTCATGTTTCAGAGCTTTTACTTCTGTTCTACAACCACAGCTCTCACCATTTCTTTCACTCCGTACTGTACAAGAGCCCCCACTAACCCTGTGCCATTTTGTACTACATCACCATCACCCGTCCCACCCCAAGGAGCTGAGCTGAAGCACTCAAAAATAACACTATAGAAAATATAATGAGATGTTGGTTTGCCAAGTCCCATTATCAACACACAGAGCATAAGCCTGTATAAATAAAAATTATTTAAAAGATACAAATTATGGGGTTTTGCTTGATTGTTTGTTCTGCTTAAACAACCCTCCTGAGGTCAACGATTTACTATGCTGGAAGCTTTTCAGGTGAAACATGTACATAAAATAATTTCTTTTGAGTTTTGGTCTCACTGCACATTTAACTAGATTAAACACTTCTGTAATGCAAAAGACTTCTTTCACCTCCACTCAGTGTTTTTCTTCTCACACTAGGAAAGCAGTAGACAAGAGAGGCGCAAAGGCAATTTGCTGCAGACTGGAGTCAGAAAAAAGAGAAAGGCAGAAACCAAATAAAGACAAGAAAAAACAGACAACACCTGGCAACGTAGCAGGCTCTCTAAGTTAAAGTAGAGAGCACAAGCCTGCTCTAAACCCCACTGCTGAGACTGAAGAGTCTTTCCTTTAGGCACAGAATTTGACCTAATTTCCCACAAAGGACAGGCCATAGGACTGTTTTTCCATCAAATCCGGTCTAACTGTCTCAGTAACCCAGCCACAAATCCTCAAAGCAAGGTGCTGGTCAATTTCCTACAAATACCAAGAGGAATGGGTACTGCTGTGAGTATTCTCCCCATCCTCACACAGGAATCAGCACTACTGCCTGTCTGCACAAATTTTCACTGGTCCAAACTACTTACAAGTAAAAAAACCTTTTCAGTCCTGTACCAGGCAATGTCACCCCAACACAACTCCTCTCCCAGCTGCAGAGACACAGGCAGCTCATGCTCACAGCCTCCTCTCCACTTCATTTACTATGTGCAGTAGTCTGATGTCTTCCATACAAATACTGCTTTTTGCAAGTGAGAGCCTCCACCCAGCTTTGTTCCTGCTCTAATCTAGATTAGTGTCAGAGACTAAAATCTACCAGACCTCACTCTGCCATTTTCCGCCAAGAACAAATGCATATTTCTTTTGTTAATCCATTTCAAATATAACCTCTCTGACCTACTTCTTACAGAACACAGCATCTGCAATAGCTTATTGATTGCATTTCACTATTTTTCCTACAGAATAACATGACACATACTTCACAGAACATCTTCTGTAAGAATACCAGAGATTTCTCAGACTGCAAGTGACAGGTAGTTTCTCTATTTTCTATCTGACAAGCTCCTTATTTTTTAAATCACAGGCACACACAATTGCTTTTATTCAATTCTGTCTCACAACACTTTGTGACTTCGCATTACCTCATGTAGCAGCCTAGGTAGAAAATGGAATGGTTTTCTCATCATGCTCATAAATGCTCAAGGCGTTTTAAACAATAAATCACAAAATGGTCTGTACTCAGATTAAGAATAGACATTTATTTTTGTCTCAGTATGGACAATAATATGCAGTTTCATTAATTCAACTAAAGTGCAATACGCAACAGTATGAAAGTATCTTTCAGCCATGCCAGAGCATGCTGCTAAAAACACTCACAACTCTTTTCCTAATATGCTAATCACAGAGTTAGGAATTATTCACATGATATGATGGAAGTATGACAGGCAGTTTTTTCTGCAGCTGATGTGAACTGACTGCTATCACTGTCCTCTCAGAACTTCTCTTTCAATCACCTTCCATGACTTCTAGTGAAATGGTAAAAACAAACAAGCAAATTTGTTAATATATGAGAAGTACAGAGATTATAATATCCTCATAATCCTTTTTTACTGGAGGGAAGAAGACAGAACAGTTGAGGCTGGACAGTCATCTGGTCTTACCTCCCTGCTTTAGCAGGGCCACCTAGAGCAACCTGCCTAGGATCATTTCTCCAAGGTGGGGAACTCCACAGCCTTCTCAGGCAACCTGTGCTCAGTCAACCTCACAGTGAAAGAGAGTTTCCTGATGTTCAGACAGAGCCTCCTGTGTCTCAGATTGTGCCTACTGCTTTCTGCTCTGTCTCTGGGCACCACTGAAAAGTGGCTCATGCAGCCCATACCTCTGTTTCTCTAAGAGGACCTTATGGCAGACAGTATTGAAAGCCTTAAAACAGAAGATGGAATATACTCTTAAATCCATAGCAATCCAAGCGAGCTAAAGGCACAGGACTCTGTCCCAAATCATGTGAGTATCAGTATCTTACAGTGCTTTGTGAATTACCAAGCACTATGTAATACAAAATCAAAAATAGTGTAAAGGGAAATATGCCAAGTTTGTGTACCTAAAACTGTTGTTTAACTTTATTTTAGGTATTGCGTATTATGTTAATAAGCGTGTTCTGCATTTACAATGTCACTGCTTCTGCAAACCAGGAAGCAATCTCATCCCACATCCTTCAGCTGTCACCCTTTTTCAGAAAAACGAGCCAATGCAGCACCTGCAATCTAATTAAAAGATCAGTAGGATTCTCCTTCAGAAGGTTCACCTAAGAAGTGACAGGAAACAATTTGCTGCCACTGAGCACGTTCAGCTTGCTCAATTCTGAAGACTCACATGACTTAGTTTAAAAGGCACATCAGCTTTGACTTTTTAGAGTTCACTGCTACTAATCTGCAACTTTGACTTAATCAGCCTAATAGAGGAACATTTTAAAAATGCAACTTAAGTAGGTTATATATGTAGAAATAATAAATGAAGCAATGATTGATCAAACAAGCACAAGCTCCACACATCGTTAAATGACATCAAGAACATTTTGCTGCCTTGCATTTCACAAGGCCTGACAGGTAAACACGCTCTTATAAGTACTGTAATGCTTTGCAACCAAAAATCACTAACCTGTAGGCATCAGCACTCCTGAGTTGCACACAATGCTCATGAATGAGATGAAAGCTTGAAGCTTGGACACAATCAATCATAAATCATAGAATATTTATGAACAAGTAAGTAGAATTTCATCTATAAGGCAATGCCAACAATTTCCAGTGAGGCTCTGCATTACACTGGAGAAAAAAATAAAAATTCTGCTATCCTCATCATTTTCAGTGACCTGGCAGAAGGCAGACTGACTTACTTTCAATTATACACTGTACATCATAAGCTTTAATAAGGTATGAGCATCTTTAGTATGAACTAAGACCTAGTGCCTTGCATAAAGCGGCACACACATCAACTTCAGTTACAGTTACACATAGATCAGTGTAGAGCTACTGATTTTCAACATTCAAAAGAAGGTAATGTATTTCTGAGTATTTAGTTGCATGGTAACTTCAAGATGCGCTGATTTTCTGTGGGAAGATTCTTTTCATGAACACAGTAGGTAACTTCAAGCAAAAGCCTACTGATCCTAAGTCAATGTTACTCTAGTTTGTTTCTCCATAGAACTCTATCTAGTGCTACAAACAAGACTCTAAATCTTGACTGGCACTATTTTCTTGACACTAGATGCAGATTAATTTTACAGGCTTGGTATGTACATTTAGTCCAGTATTTTCCGCTTTTAATAAGGCACTTAGTACAAAGAGAACAAGGTGGCTTATTAGAATAAATTTGTTGACTTGTGAATGCTCACAATAAAAAGAACACCAGCCATTTGTTCTCATGAAAATGAAGAATTGATTATTTCTAGAACATCAGTGTATCTAACGCAAATTTACATTGCTTCTGACAACTTCTGCACTGATAGCAAAACCTCTCATCTTTATCTTCAGAGCATCAGCAAAGGCTATTTAAATTCATTACAGCCCCCGCCACAGATCTAGAGTACAATGCTGTCACAAATGAAGCACCCTCATCTGCCATGAGTCCCGACCCGCAATAGAGAGTAGACCCCTGACTCGTCAGCTGGTTGCCAAATAGGCTTTGGTCCATGCCACTCCCACTGCAACATTAAACAGATCCGATTTCGGAGTAGGACAGGAAGGGAGAAGTGCTGCATATCTTGTAAAATAAAGAATATGGTTCCCTTCAGTTAATACAGTGTATAACAGGAAGGAACAGATCTATATATTGTTCAGCTAGTAGAATATGCCTTGACTATGCTTTGCTATTCCTTTAACTTCAAATAATCCTTTCTAGCATGGTCACTCACATACACAAAATTACAAAGCCTGCTTATAAGAACATTAGCAGTTCTGAATTCAATTTCCATATTCAATACCCCAGTAAGACAGAAAACGAATTCTTTTTTTTTCCAGATTGTTACCTCAGTACAGTCCCCCAAAGAAGGGAGGATTTGGCTCTTGTCCCAGGTGGTAATTCATGCAAAAACATAAAAAATTTCAGAGACATATTTTTAAAACAAGAAAAGTCTGACTAACAAGATTTCAAAAAAAGGTAAAGTTTCATTTTTGTAGATACGATTTATCATGAATATGAAAGCTTACAATAAAAATAATTTTCTAACTGTGGCAACACTACAGAATCAATGGGTCAGTGATCGCAGCTGGCCCAAGTCTTTTCAGCTCAGTAATCTCTCCTGGGCACAACAACACCCACATTAGGAATATACCTGTCCTTGACATCTTTCATTAGCTGCTGCAAGTCAATCTCCTGCTTCCTCAGGTTTCCAAATGAGGACTGGTTTTCCACGTAGCCCTTCCCTCCAGTTCCCAGGCTGATCCTCACAAATGATGTTTCAATACTTCCTTGAACAAAATCTTCAAACTTCTCCATATATTTTGCAAAGTCAGACTCCACAATCACTAGGAAAGCAATAACAGTAACTTCTGTGAGGTGCTGAAACCGTCCTTAAGTGATTGGAGGAACAGATACTTACAGAAAATATGACAAGTTAGTGAAGGCAAGGAACAGGATGAAGAGGTAAATAATGAAATTTACATCTCTACAACTCTTGCATCTGGTCTCTTCATGTTTTCATCCTCTTTGCTCTACTATCTTTTGTATTTTGCCATTTTAGGAAAACATAAGTTGACTGTAGTGCTGAACTCAGATGCTATGAAATATTTATAAAGAATGATTGAAAGTTATTTCAGCTACAAAGAAAACTACAAAGCAGAACTGTTTGTACAATAGTGCTGGTATTTTGGCATTACTCGGACACATCTTATCAAAGGGCTGTCCCAAAGCTCACTGAAAACCAACGGAAAAATATAACTGGTTTAAAACAATTCTGAGTGTCATATACCTAAAAACCAGAGAACTGACTCAGAATCAGCTAATTTTCCAAGACAGCTACAATTAACATCTTAGGTTAGGGACTTATCTATTTTCCTATATGGAATTGTGACATGTCCAGAAAAACGGGATTCCATCCCATTAATCTTAAAACATGGGTGGGACTGCTACAGTTGGATGAAGGAAAAAGTACAAGGGTCAACCTTTTTTAACAGTCTGTGCAAGACAAACAGAATGGGTGGTAAAACTCACTTGGCCTGGCCTGGAAACATTCCCTGGGCTACTAACACCAACAAGACATTGTTTATTCACTGCTTTTGACGTGGAGGACAGTACAGTTTCACACTACTATCACATACAATCCCCTATAATATTCTAGGAATATTCCTGTGGCTGCAGACAGCATTGTTATTAAACAGTAGGACTGTACAGCCTGACAACCTTCAGCACTCCATTTAATACTCTACCCAGGCAAAACTTTCTTCTTTTTTTAACCAACATTTATTACAACCAGTTTTAGTCACATAAACGGTCAAGTGAGAAAAGATACATTCATCTCATTCCCATGGATGGAGGATTTTTTCAAAGCATTCCTCTGAAAGGAGCCCTCTAATAACATCACTGAGAATTAATAACAAAACAGATTAGGGATTGTACTGTTTTTATCTGCACTAATAGTGCTGCCCGAGTATGGCTTTACCTGGTTTTATTGGTTTGCCTTCAGTAAGCACATCGCTCAGGGTGACCGTCAAGAAATGATACTTGGGCTTCTGCCAGCACCAGAATTTCCTCCTCTTTGTAACTAAGCTCAAAAGCTGCAGCTTGTCTGAGGCGTTCAACTGGGAGACAGGGATCAGGTCACCTCCACTGTCAGTTTCTTTCACGAAATTCTTTGTTGCTTTTGCAAACATCGTGGGGAATCAATTAAAGCCTGAAAGAATACATCTGTTTTCAAACAACTACAGTAGGAAAGTATAAATATTTACATTGTCCTTTTAAGAAGTTCTTCACAGAATTAACGAAGGAACACAGTAATGTTTTCATCCTATCTTCTCCACTCTGATCTGGGAAGGAGTTCAAATCACTTGTCCCAGTGTAAGTTCTCTCAGTAACTAGTAAAAAAGAATTCTAGTTAAGAGGAACATTCACAGGTTGTTAATCGGTTAGGGAAGAAAAACTTACACATCTTACCTGAAATTCTATAAAAAAGCATCTACTAATGAGCACCCCGTAGAGACCAGCTGCGATGAGGAGAGCACTGGGGCAATGGCAGAGGATTTCTGCCTCCCCACAGGATCCCTCTTTTATTACCTAACATAAAACTTACTCCCCATAAGGCAATTAGGTATTACTCACACAAATTATCTTCATCTTTTTAATAGCGAGTAAACACATGGAGGGATAATAACTGTTCTATAAAAAGCACCAAATACGTGAGCTGGCATCTTTCTTAGTAAGTTTTGTTTCTGTACTACACCCCTGGAAAGTTCCAATTAATTTTCTTATTTATGAACTCTTTTTTACCTTCAGTGTTTTCCAATTTTCTGTTTTTCATTTGCATAACTACAGCTAAATTGAACATACACTATTTGCAACTGTTATTCACAACCGTTATTCATATCCCCTACACAACTATATACATTATCTTACTGTTGCTTTGCAATGACTTTAATTAAAAATTACCAGCATCTCTCATCATGTAAGGTTATCCTTATCGCCAGGAATGTATTTCACTGTATTTACAAGGAACGTTTTCCAGTAAGGGAGACTTGCTAAAGTCACAGAAGAAATTATAAAAATGACCATTCATAGGTGCTAAACACACAATGCTAATAAATTAATATTTGATCTTTTAAAAGAATCTAACCTTTCTAGTTTTTCAACTCTGTTACCTGAGCTAATGATATCTCCAGAATTAAATCAGTTTGTTTTTTTTTTTTTTAATCCAGCAGCATTTCTTTAAGTCCCCCAGCTGACACTGACTGGAAAGTTCAACTAAGATCATAAGATGTCTCAGCTGGGTATCCACACTTTCATGATTAATTACCTGTCTTGCTCCGCACAGATCTTAGATTTGTCATTTACAAACACAGGCCAGAGTAAGACAGAACAGACTTCAAACAAAACCTGGTACTGCAGTCAGCACTCAGGATTATTGACAGAAAATGGAAACCTGAGTACAGATTATTAGTGCTTGGACCACAGGCTCCTTATTTTAGTACTAGGAAAAAAAAGCCTTTTTGCAGATGCACTTACCTTTTCATTAGTTTCTCCCAAATCCCATTTCAGATATTCCACACAATATTTACCAATTCACGATGAGGTATTTACCTCCTCATGAATCCTCTATGGCCTAGTCTGCATAACAAATAAAGGGTGTTTTCCAACAACACCTGCATCAAAAGGATTTGAGCAATGTCTAAGGCGCATAACATTTTACTGAAGAGTCTTCTGGGGCTTTTCACTGTAACTGCAGCAAACTCTGCAGCAAAGTCTGCAGCACCACCTCAGCTGTGGGCACTGGGAATATTTCCACTGACTTTCTTGTTCTCTGACCTTTTCCTAAACCGAACTCAGACGGATTTTTTGCATTCTTATATGTCTCCTCCTTAATTTCCCTGGTTTTAATCTCAGTGAGAACACTTTTAACAGAACAAAGCAATGCAGATCCACTGCAGCAAAGAAAAAATCCAAATAAAACTTCAAACCAAAACTAGTTTCCTGTATCCACAGGATTTCTTTTGCAGCATTCTATATTTTGCAAACAGCCAGATGACGGATTTATTATGCAGGGAACCACCAAGAAAATTCTCACTACCTGCATTAGCTGCCTTTGCCCAGCACAACCTTCTACAAACATTTCTGTACTGTACATGACTTCATTCACCCTGATCCCCTTGCTGCATAGCCAGCTCACATGGGCATAGTCTCTGAAAAAAGAAAAAGGCCACCAATTCCTGAGTGTATCATAAAACAAATTGCAAAACCAGGTCATAATATTTGGCATTCTTACAAACTCACTGAATCTCATGAGAGGAACCACTGCACTGGTCTGTCAAACTTCCAATTCAGAGTGTTTTGCCTTCACTCCCCATCACCACTCTTGACTAGCAAAAGGAACATCCAGGGAAGAGGACAGAGTGCTTTTGAGAATTGACAAGACTCACCAGGCAGGAGAGATGGGGCAGTTTTCAGCCTCAAAATGATGGCAATGTCTCCCACACTTTGCTGTGCTGGTAATGTCTTTGCAGGGAACATATTTTGCTGGTGTAGGTGTATCTGCAAATCAAGAATATTCTATCCAAATTCCTGCTTATTTCTCTTTGGGTATAGCACCTTTAACCCAAATTTGACAATGCCCCCAACTACCTTGCTTCACTACTGTCCAGAAAAAAAGACACAGAGCAATTATGTCCCCAGCCAACATCAGGGAGTTAATACAGCCACAAGGCTCAATGGCATCCTGACCAAATGGATACGGAGTGGTTACAAACCCAGCACTAAGAAAACTCTGCCTTGGGAGCTTCTTCCTCAGGAAATTTTAATAGAGCTGTGCTTGGTTTGACAGAAATAAAAGGGAAGATATCAAGCTGGTAGGAAATGCCTGTCAGTGAATACTCTCTTGCAGATTGATAGTTAGGCATGAAAGCAGAAAAGGAAGCAGGAGTACCTTTCTTGTCTATTGAAAAATCTAAAATTAGCCTGAAACCGGGCTACAGGAGGATTATTTAATGGCAAGGATGAGATAAATGAAGATAATGAAACCAATTTCACTGTTTACCTAAACAAACAAATCTCACTCTGCTTCTTTCCTGCTTCTTTCCTCTGTAGTTCTCTAACTCAGTATAGCGGGACATTAAATCCAGAGCAACATATTATGAGCAATGTTTGCCCCAGTCAGTACAAAAGTAACCAAACAACTGCCTGGTATTTCTTACATTCTGTATCTTTCACATAAAATACAATTCTTTTGCTTCCATTTAACGTAAATTACACAGCACACTGGGCACAGTACATAGGGAATTTGGTAGCAAGGGGACAACTGGACTGCCAAATGCCAGCACAGCCTTTCCTACAATCCAAGCTCCAAGGAAACACAATGCTTGAAGGCCAGAGGAGCCTCAGTGTTGGAAGGGCTGTTAGGCATTAACCACCGCGTAGGAGTTGTCATGGCCTTGGAATCCTAAAGGAGTATGAGTCTGTATCAGAAGGGAACTGGAGCATGGAAGTGACGACACGCATGTTATATTTTTATTGAAGAATATTAGAGTTACTTTCACCTCCTTTCTCAATAATTAAAATTAAAAAGCAGCACCCATTAGAACTAATACACAAAGCCTAGCAGAGCTGCCCGCACAAGGCATTACAGTCTTTGAATGCGCGTGGTCCCCAAAAACACATCCAAAAGATGTCAGCCCTGGGTGAAGCCCTCTGTTTGTTCCTCGATGTCTCTGCAGCACGTGCCTCCAAGAGCGGTGCCGCAGGCTCGGGCACCCCGGAGGATGCGGCGCCTTTCCCGGGCCGTGGCCGCCNCGCCCCGCTCAGGGCGGGGGCCGGGGCGCGTCCCGGGGAGCCCTCGGGGCGGCTTCTGCCTCCATCGCCATCCCGCCCATCTGCCCGAGCTCCGTGGGGCGGTGACCGTCGTGCCGTGAGGGTTGGAGCGGAGGGCTGCGAGTGTCCCCTGCGTGGGGCAGTGGCTCGGCACAGCCTCCCCGCGGCAGGTCTCGGTGTGGGGCGGCCCTGTGAGCGGGGCGCTGGAGAATTCCCACTGGGATGGGACAGGGCGTTTTGTGTGGCTGCAGCCTGGCAGATAAGACTGGCAGCTGTCTTTCCCTGCAGGTGATTGCCTGACAGCGATGTTCCGTGACACGAGTGACGAGGACATTCTTTGTGACAGCCTCTCAAGCCCGGCTGGGGTCGCCCGTGGTCAGAAGTGCACGGGGCCAACGCGAAGTCCGCTGGAAGCGACAGCCCTGGCAAGATTTTGGCTGCGAGTTTGCAACTCTGGGTTGGCACTTCGGACCTTGTGAGGCCGCCGTGGACCGAACGGGAGCTCCCGAGACAAGGTCCCCAGCCCAGGGACCTTGAACAGCAGCTCTGTGGAAAATGGGAAGTGTGGTCAGTGAGTGGGAGCCTGGGGCAGGTTGGTGAACCGCAGTGTGAAATACTGAGCGCCGTCACAGTATCTCAGTCGTCTGAAAACACCACAATGAAAAAACTTGGTTGGTTGTGATGCCAAAGGAGTGATCCAGTGAGAAAGGCATGAGTCTGCAGAAACCCAAAGAGTAGTTTTTTCACGATAATAAATATAAAATAAATCTTTTTCAAGTGAACCACGCCGCAGGCTGGGTACTTCGCTTGTGGTTTGAACAGAGAGCATTTTGAGGCTGGGGGTGAAGCCACAAATGTCACATCACCAGACCTTAATAGGCTAACACCCTGACTTCGGAACAGACATTAAAGCTTAATGCCTTTAAATGAACAGTCCTGGGTATCAGTACCTTTTATGTATCCATAAGTGCACATAGCTAAAGTAGATCCATTTCTTCAGTTTAGCTACATCCAGTATCCAAACCTTCCAATGAATTTCAGCTGATTTTAATCCATCACCCCCTTTCTGACTTCCCCAGATGACATCCTTATTGATTCAATGATTAAACAGATTTCCCTTCTGGGATTGCACCTGCTTAGAGAAATGTGAACAAATAGCCAGAATGGAACTAAGTACCTGTATTTGTGATGGTTTAATTTTTAGGAACTAATGAAATTTATAAAGCTCCATTTTTAGAGCCCTTGCCTGAGAAAAAGTACCCACACATCCTCAGGAGATCTCTTTTTAGGATCAGCATTGAACTGCAGAATTGCTAGCTCCAGTAATAATCTGGCCAGTAATAGCACACGTTTCATAAGCTATCATGTGTTTTTCCAGGGAGTGGCAATGTGTGATCCGTTTCAAATGTGAGAATCTGCTAAAGCATATTTTGAGAAATCAAGGGAGGAAGTTGCACTGAACCACATTGCTATGGAAATATCCACTGGGTGCGGAGGACTTAAATAAAACTAGTGAAACTTGCTGGTAATTTTAAGGACACTGCCAGCAGTTGTATGCACACCAAATAGAGGGTGCCACACCAGGAATATTTCCATGTTTTTAAGAAGAAATCTTCAACAGAAATCTATCCATCTGAATGGCACCAGCTAACATAGGGTAATTTTCAGACTCTTCTTATTAACTAGAAGAGACAGAAACAGGTTGTTAGCAAACAGTTTTGGGCCTATGCAGCAATTAACTTTGAGGCTTCAAAGTCTGTCACAGAAACTGGCTGCAAATGAGAGACATTTAGGACTGAACACCCGCCTTGAGCATTCAGTCTTTGCGGAAATGCTCTTCCGGTGCACTGCAGTCAAAATTCCCAGCCCGTGGTTATTCCATGACCAGCTGGGATGCCAGCAGGGAGAGTGTTATATCAGAGACAGACACAATCTCAGCGTGGTCTGTCAGCCACAGACTCCATCTCCTGAGCTGAAGCATGAAGTGCATCACTGCTGCGTTAGAAGATCCTTCTGCGTTGCTTCTGCATGAGAAGATTGTCTTGCAGAAGGAGCAGAAGAAGAAAACCAGAAACTTTTGCCTCTGGAACAAACTGCTCTTGGTAAGGGACAAGTTCTGGCTACCTCTTATATAACTGAAGTGAGGCAAGTGACTTCACAGCCAGAACTAACAAAAATGAATAATGCACATAATAAGGGAGTAATAACACAAAAGATAGTAATCTGAAAGGGAAAAAAAGACCCCAGCAAAATAGTTGTATGCTTTTTGAGTATGGCTATGTGAAATTCCTCAGGTAAAGACATTTAAAAAAATCACTGAGCATGCCACCACAAGATGTCAGCATTGCAGAGTGGTTATTCCTACCAGAAACAGGGTTTTTACTTCTTGTATCATTTGGTATTAGATTTAAATTTTTTTTTGTATGGTAATACAGGCATAATCTGGCCTTATTTTTTTCAACCATTGACATTATAATGTCAGTCCAAATTTAGTTGCAAGGGGTAATTTCTTAAACGGCTTTTTTTATTAATCTCTATTTTAAAATCTTTTAAAAATGCTTTCACAGCATGAACAGCAGTACTAATGGCAAACACTACCTTGTAGCCATCAATGTGTTGTTTCAGGCTGCATCCAGGCTGGCTAGAAAGCACTCACTAAAATTGTGCCTGTATACTGAGGTGTCAAGAGGTCATCCAAAGGTCTCTGGTGCTGCATGCTCGGTCTTTTTAAAACCTTCACGCTGGCTGGAGAAGGCTGTGCTGGCCTCAGTTCTGTGGAGGAAGTGGGAAGAAAGTGTGAAGCTATTTTGGGCTTCTATTTAAAAGAGAAGGATATTTGGGGTAGCAAATCTTTTTAAAGGTGTCCAGCAACAGAAGCCAAATCACCAGCAAAAGAATGAATTTCTTTTTTTCCCCCTCCATTTCCTTTTGTAAGAATAAAAGATCTGGGCAGCAGTTTTTGTTTGTTTCTTTATTTCTTTCAAATCAACTAACCAGCCTCATTTTTCTTCCACATTGAAATTCATGTCCTGTTTTGCTGGGATGCTCTGTAGTTTTCGCCTCTACCATTCTGTCCTCTGAAATATTTCCTGTTGCACACAACAGCTTTCTCCCTCTCCTGCTGTTACGGCTGTCACCAGCCCTGCCACCGTGCCAGCAGCAAATGACGAGCTGAGCAAGGGACGTGTCCTTAGAAGGGGAGATGAGTGGGAGGGTGCAGTGAGCCAGGAGGGGCTGTGAGAGTTCAAACCAGCCACAAAATCGTTCTGCCGTGCTTCGCTACCCATTCCTGTGAGCTTCTGTCAATTCTGCTTGACGATGGGCAGGTGACATCTTTAACCATCTGAAGATTTTGCTATAATATGAGTTTAGCCACTCTTTAGAGGCTATCTTGTATTGCCAGGTTCAACTCTGCTACCTTTACAGACCAATATGAGGAAAACAGAGCTCACTTCTGCACGTTCTAGTCTCTTGGAACGACCACTGGAGAGTGCCATGCCGAGATGCAGAAGGAGGCAGATGTGTTCAGTACAAACTGTTTGCTGTGACTCCGTCAGAGCTCTTTGCCCTCAGCACTGATGTTGGCATGGAGGGAAGTTGTGCCACATCCGCCTTTCTGTAGTGCACAGGTTGTGGCACAGGACTCCCCTCTGTCATTCGGTCCAACCATGCGATGATTCTATGATGTCTGCAGTAATAATATGGAGAACAGTTTGCATGAATTTGCATAAACTTGGTGCTTCTAACTTTAAATTGTAGATTAGATGGCAGCCACAGAACTTTATTTCTTTTACAATAATGATAAATGAAGACTTAGGAATAGATATAATTTCTTGCATGTCTCAAAAGCCTTCCATAATAGTTTATTAGAAACCATCTGGTTTCATTAATATTTTATCAAAAACCATCTGGCTGCTATATTGTTCAAGCTATTTAGTAGTACAATGTCCTCATGAATTAGCCAAAAAGAATGGCTATCAACTATTGTGTAGGAGCCCCAAACAACTTTCATGTAGGTCCTATATAAACAGTTATTTTAAAAGTATTAGACTACATGAAACTTTGTAAGTCTAAAAATTGTATCTGTAATAAAATCTGAAATATAGTTTACTCCTCATGCTTAATTTTTATTCTTTTTTCTATATATGTTTAATTCTTGGGTAATTGTAACAGGAGTGACAAAGTCAAAATGACAAACTGTATTTAAATAAAAATTATTAGGATTTTGTTTTTCAATAAAACGTTGCAAACAGAGGATACCTGTCACCATGCCTCCAAAAAATGAAGCCCTTCATCTTTGTATCTCTGCACATGTACACTTTTCAGACTGTAAGCACTATGTCAGGGTTTCTGGCACTGCTCTGAAATCTAACTGTACAGCAGTACATGGCACTATTTAGAGTTGTACAGTGCCTACTACTATGGGCAGATAGGTAACTGACTGTAAATGTTTATATAGTAGACATTGTTTTAATAAATTGTACTTGCACTGATGATTATTTTACTGTTACATTTTCAGATCAGTAAAAAATGTCACCCTAAAGTTAGGGCAGTTCCTAGTGATTTTGCTATTTATAGACAACCTTAAAGTTACTGTGAATGGAAGAACTAAAGAAATCATATCTAAAGAACAAACACAAGATTTAGGACAAAATTCACAAAGCAACAGGAGTTAAAAGATCCCTGGGAAAGAGCCCATGGCTGAAGCTGCCTGTAGAGAGAAAAACTGGCTGTAAGTTTTCTTTGATGAGCTTTCCACATTTGTTCTGTTTCATGCAATTCCTTTTGCATCCTCTCAATGTGTATGCACAAGCATCCTCAAAAAAACCTCACTATCCACCTGTGGGAGCAAATAATTTGGGCAAAATTTTCTGAAGAATAGGCAGTGTGTGATTGCAATCCCTCACAGAGCGGCCAGCCGGATGGTGTTTGTGTTGCACTGCTGCAGGACTGGAGCATGGCCACAGTCAAACCTTGCAAAATGTTCAGAAGCTAACATTAATATTTCATTGAGTAACACCAGGTGCGTGTTGTCATGTACTACATTTGTAGCAATAGCTTTATTGTGATTTAAAACAAATTTTCTCTCTCCCTTTTGGTTTTTGTGCCTCCTTTGTTTTCTTTTCTAGTTGTTTTGCAACTCCATAATCCCTCTTCTCATTACCTGTTGTCAGCTCAGTCTCTCTTGCAGGAACAACAGCAGAAATTCCTGTTCCAGGGCAATCTGAAAGAGGTTTCTCCAGGACAACAACAACAACAAAAAAACCGCAGTTTTAAGTGCCCACAAAGATAGAAATTGAGAATTTTGTTTAGCAATCTTTGAAGCAAGCCATGGCCCATAAAAGGGCAGATGCATTGAGGAGACCACAAACAGCACAGAAGTCAGTGGCTACAGAGGGTCCTGAGGAGTGGTGAGGCTGCATAGCTCCTACAGATGGGTCAGGATTCCTGCAGCTTCCCCGGGCTCTGCAGCAGGAGCTGCCAGGAACTATCTGCATCTTCTGCTGTAGAAACACACTCCACGAAGGAAGACAGAAGTTAAAACCCCATCCTATTTCCCACAGGGATGACGGTTCAGCCCCGTTGGATACCAAGAGGAAGGCCTCCTGTTTCTTCTTAAAGCCACTTCATTTTTCAGCTTGCTATTGCTCCTCCTCATTTCAGCATGTGCAGTGTTTGCTTTCCAATGTCCTACAGGCAGTGGGGTAAGAACATATGTGGGCTTTTCCCAAAAGGGAACAGTATGAAAAAGGAACACAGTTCTTTTTGAACAAGGAGCAAGGGCTAGCAAGCAGCTAAAAAGTGTGTGGGCTGGTAATTGCATGGGAGTTCTTTTTATATTATGCAACAGTGTTGCCCAAAAGGACAGCAGGTACCATAAAGGGGATGCTTTGGGTCAAAACAGATTGGTACATATAAAAGCAGTGTGTTCCAATCTGGGCTTCTCAGCACAAGAGACACATGGAGTTCCTGGAGCAGGCCTGGCAGAGGGCTACGAAGATCATTAAGGGACTGGAGCGTCCCTGTTACGAGGGGAGGCTGAGGGAGCTGGGCCTGCTCAGCCTGGGAAGAGATGGCTGAAAGGGAACCTCAGGAGTGTCTGTCAGTATCTGAAGGGAGGGTGCCAAGAAGCTGCAGTCAGGCTGTTCTCAGGGGTGCCGAGCAGTAGGACAAGAGATGATGGGCAGAAACTGCTGCACAGGAAATTCCACCTGAACACGAGGAAGAAATTCTTTACTGTGTGAGGGACCCCACACACTGGAACAGGTTGTCCAGAGAGGATGTAGAGTGTCCCTCACTGGAGACATTCAAAAACTGTCTGGGTGCAATCCTGTGCCATGTGCTCTAGGATGACACTGCTTGAGCAGGGGAGGTTGGACTAGATGATGCACTGTGGTCCCTTCCAACCTGACTGATTCTGTGAAAGCCTCATAAAATGCTGCAGCTGTCCTTCTGATCAGTGGGAGCCACTACAGAGCAGTCATGTCCTGCAAATTTGTACTGGTGGTGGCCCAGGACAGAGTCATACAACTCCAGGTTGTTGACACTATTTGTTATATTGCAGTTCCACATGCAGACCAGGTCTTCACTATGCTGGAAAACAACCTCATGTATGAAATAAAGTGCTGGCCTCTTCTCTGACAATTAAAAATGTAATTTGCTTCATCACAGGACTAAGACTGGTGTTCTTGCTTATCTGGTGTACTGCCCTTGTTTATCTGAACAGTGCACTGATATGGGGTGAATGGCATCTGAGGCAAGTAACCTTGGGTGGATGGCTTTCTTACTGCCAAAGAGAACTCTTTGCANAATTCATAAGGATATGCCAGAATTTGCTATCTCGCCAGCTTTTAACTCCATTTAAAAATGGAGAGTAACCCTACAAATTCTTATGCATAAAACAGAGAATTAAAAATCAATAAACCAAGCACAGAGAGCAACATTTGCAACACGAAAGAAATGTAACAGAGGCCTAAAAAAATAACAACAAAAAAGCCAAGATGTGTTGGTTACTATGTAGAGCAAGTTTTACTCAGCTGTCAGTGTTTTTCCTCACCCTATGAAGGTTTTGAATCATTTTGCAGTAAGCAAAATTACTTTAAAATAGAGATTGCAGTAAATGAACAGACAACTGAGCTTAAACACAAATTGAATGCTAGGTCTACACAAGCCAAGTTTACTTTGCACTTCTGTAGAGGAGGACAGTCTGTTTTGTCTGGGTAGCGCTGACCACATTGTGGGCACTTGGCATGGTGTGAGCTTGAGGGGCAGTCATGAGAAATTCACTGCATACCCATTTCCCTGTAAGAGAAATTCTTGCNTGGGATTATTTGGTTCTCCCACAGTTACTGTCCAGCCTCACCAATGCCAACATACCACCGTGTGAACAGTACGGTTTCTAAAAGAGAAGGAAGACCAGCTGTGTCCTGAGAGGAAGCTTTATCAGGAAAGGAAACAATGAGCAACCAGTACTGGGAAAGCAGGAACTGCAGTTATTCCTTTTTCCTAGGACCTCATGACTGCACACTTCAATACTGAGAATCATATTTTAACATATACTCTTTCCTGTCATTTCTTTCTCCCATCATGTCAAACAACCAATTCATGTTGGTATCAAGACCAAAGCACTCACATGAACATCAGCTTTAGGAAGCTTTGCACCTAGATAAAGTACAATGGAGCTCCTACTATGGCTTTTTTTTTTTTTTTTCATTCTGTGATGTGGAACATCCTCTTTTTCAGTTCTGATATTCACAAAAGGTGAGAATATAATATCCCAGAGTTCTCTACATTACATTAACTTTAACTGAAGCTTTACTCTATCTCCAAAATGAATAGGTACATGTTAAGGAAGGGCTAGGCTCATCATCCTTTAGTAACTAGAGAACTCAGAAAAAAGTCAAGCTTGCCCTAACTGACCTATTTGCAGTGCTCTCTTAGGCCAAGTCTTTAGTAAAAGATTTTCCTCACCAAAGAACTTTGTAATTTGGTGTGCTATTTTTGAACCTTATAAGAAAAATTGATTTTTCCATCCAAAAAACCTATATAACTCTAGTTACCCTTATAAGGTTTACTTCACTGACTGAAGTGCAAGTAGCAAACAACGAATACAAGTAGGATGATCTCTTGACTTCACTCCATCTTCAGTCTGTCAGTTGCCGAAATTAAAACAAACCTTGCAGTAAACAAAACTGTAAATCTCTTTCAGCTATTAGACATGTTCTCATCTATTGATAAATCTACATAATCTTCCTTGCCTTAGGCAGCAATCTAGGCATTGCAGACATATCCTCATAAAACCTAAGGAGGAGAGGATTTTTCAAAGCATGTACTGCAGTAATTCAAAGTTGCCTTACTGCCACCTTTATTTCTTTTTTACTTAACACAAGCTGAAAAGTAAGGAATTTGTAATTTTGGAAATCAATTTTTATAAAGAAGTTTTAATAAAGACAAACAATGTTCTCTAAGCAAAAAAAAAAAGAGTACTTTTGAATTGTAACAGCTGGTTTTACTAGAATAGCACATGAAACATCAGCACACAAAATCCTCAAGGAGAAGTAGTACCCTAATACTTAGAGGAAGACAATAATTCCTGGAGTCTGAAATTACAGTCAGAAACATTAGTGGATGTTCATACACAACATCTTGTGTTATAGGAATTTATTACTGTTTCAAGAGCCTGTGAAAACTTACATCAGCAAACCCACAGAGACAAATTCTCAGTTAACTTAAGCCTCAGTTACACTCAGCTCAGTAGAGCAATGTTGATTTACCTCAAATGAGAGTTTGCACAAAGTAATTTCAAATATTTCCCTTGGTACAGAGTAAGCAAAGATACAAATTCATAAGGATATGCCAGAATTTGCTATCTCGCCAGCTTTTAACTCCATTTAAAAATGGAGAGTAACCCTACAAATTCTTATGCATAAAACAGAGAATNCCTGGGTGCTCATGAGTGGGGCACCAATAATGACCATCCCTTGCAATCTTCCTCTCACTTTTATAATTATGAAAAAAAAACTTCTATAAACCAGAACTTTCCCAGCAACTTGAACTAAATGCTAGTTATTTCAGATACCAATTAAACCGTATCAGATCTCTATGAAATAAATCAGCAATGAAATAATTCCCCTGACACAGTGAGAAAGTTCCAAAGGTCTTAACCCAATAGAACGAAAATGGCTGGATTTCAAAAAACCAGGAGCTGATTCTGGCCCACTTTAAAGACTGTTTTTCTTTTGGCCTCTATCCTGATTCTGCCACGTACAACAGCCGAGGATATTTTGCATGGTAACAAATTTATAGATCCAGTTTCCCCAGCTCTTCCTGAAAGCTCCATGCTCCCTCCCAACAAAACTTTGTGCACACTGAGGCTGCAAAGTGCTGCAGACTTGCAGTCAGGAATTTCACATTGGTCAGGAGTTACACTCACTGTACTCCCATATTTTTCAAGATCCTAGTCCATCCATATTGCATCTTATACACACGTGGTGGGACTGTGAGACATAGTTGAGGTCTGATTGGCAGGGCTGTCCTGAATCACCATCTCTAAGGGAAAAACCACCACCTTGATATTCTTTCTTTCCAGTTATTTATTTTATCCAGTAAATAACATGTTTCCTTGTTTTCAAAGGTTGTATTATGGAGAACATTTAGTTTGTGGTTTCTACACTCATACTAAAGCATAACAGTGATGCTGCACATATGTCTGCTAAAACTGCTTTTAAGAAAAAACTTCCAGCTGTAAATGGATTCCATCAGCTTACCCCTTTTCCTGCCTCGGTGTCTGGCACAATAGCCATGCAGCAGAGCTGTGAAGAGCAGTACAACTGGAACATTGCACAACTACCAGACAGATTGTAAGAGTGATAAATAAGGGTTCTAGCAGATGGAAGCTCTTTCCTACTTGCCATTTTGCAAAGTGTAAAAAGCACAAATCACTACAGCAGTGAGATTTGTTTCAGCTGCCATGAACAACCTTTGAAGAAAGATGCTTACAACCCCTGGGAAAAAGTCAGGGTGCTCTGTGACCTTTTGCAAGTATGATTTATTAACATCCAACTAAATTGGCTACAGAGACAAAAATAATAAATCAAGTTGTGCATCAAGGTACTCCAATGTTATTACAAATTTTTGGAGTGAAGCAGAAAACAGAGGTGGTCCTGACTACAGAGAGACTTCTCAAGGATCCGAAAGTCAGCAATAATTCTAATACATAAGATAC
>VYZR01055832.1:0-27477 GCA_013400675.1 Oxylabes madagascariensis | reverse complement strand
TTCCAGGGCAAACCCCTCTTCACCCAGAGCCAAAGCACATCAGGCAGTGTCCACGTGTGGCTGAGGTACAGCCCGAATCCCTAAGGCAGCGTTTCCCCTGGTCCTTCTCCAGGTCAGCAGAGCAGGGGATGAGGACAAAGCTGTGAGCTACACCACCACTTCCCTGGTGCCCAGATATCCTTGGGAGCAACTCTCTATGAACTATTGCCTTACTCTCATCTGTGCCTGCTCTGTACGAGGCTGGCAAACCCCACCAAAAGTCGAAACAAAGATGGTGACCTGTTTGTTGAAGTACAAAAAGAGCTTCAGTGCCCCAAAAACAGAGCTAAAAATGTCATTGAGCAGACTGGTGCTCACACTCAAGCCCTGAAGAGCCATTTGAAGGCACCAACCATGCTCATCCCAGAGCTCCTGCACCTCTGGAATGAGCCACACACCACAGGGAGAGCTCAGCAGGGCTTAGAACATTATATAAGTCACTGCAAGAGCTTATTATTTCACTCTGTAAATTGCATATGGAGCACTTGAAACAGGCAGACTTTAACAAACAGAGAAAATAACTACAGCAATTTGTCTTCAAAATAAATAAGGGAGTAAAAAACCCATCCATGATGATCAATTGAATTGCACTTCAAACTTTTACTGGCAAATTGGTCAGTCAGTCACCTAAATATTTGTTTTATGTCCATGAACAAGTAGAAATGACAAAAAAATTATAAGAAATCATTTTTTTTCCAGAGCATGAGCCAGTCTTTGCCTCACTGGTCTGATTGGCTTAGTAATCCATATATTTACTGCATTTAGAATGAAATACAACAGTTCCATCTGAATTATCTGATTACTTTTAATTTCCTAATTTTTATATCAGTCCCCTGGTTTGGCACTTTACAATAGTCAAATATTTTCTCAACAGCAGATTGATTGTTTACATGGATGCCCTTACTCCTGAATGTGAAATTAATGGCATCATTTGTATGGATCTATGTTCACAGACACGGTCCATGAACATAAGGATATACATGTGCAAATATATGTTTACGTATACCTCTGTGTCTCACCCATATATAAAATACAGGCAGAAACTCCTATACAACACCAACCATTTGAAAAATAAATTTTCTGGTTTTGGTGATTGCCTTAAGTTAAGAATCAATGACTTTAGTGTTCTAAATTTTGGAAATATGAATGCCTCTGCAAAAGAAAGTAGGTGAAATAAACAGGCAAAAAGCTCCATAATGTTAGAAACTGCCACTCTTGCTTTAAAATGTTGACCGAACTTACAAGAATATCTTCCAGCCCTCCTTAAAATTAGTTCTTGGCTCCTGATATCTGTTAACATTTGATATGCTTTCCATGATGACCCTGGATGCGTCTGGAGGTCGGTGCTCCAGAGTTCCTGGCTATCTTTATTGTCCCTAACTTGCTTTCTCTCCAAGACTCTTCCTCCTTGCCAAGAAAAATATTTCTGGTTGTTGTATCTGCAGCAGCTCTCTCTATCAATGCATAACAGATGGATGGTTTTTCTGCTGAAAAGCAGGACCAAGGGCTTTTGCTGCCTGACCGAGGGCTGGGTGCGTGTGCTGAAGTCACTACAGACCAGGAGAAAAATAAAAGTACTGCAGAGATAGGAGAGCATCTTAAAACGGTTCATGACAAGGGTTTGCAAGGTGTTTTAATAAAAGAACCATACAGGTAAACATTTACACATGAAAAACCTCTCACCCCGTGGGATACTGAGAGTGTTTGGTTAGGTGAGTTTTTTGTTTGAGTTTTGCAGGCACTGCTGAGCCCCTTCCTCACCATTTCCCACCAGCAGCATGTCCTGAGCTCCAACAGAGCTTCTCTCTCACTTGCTTGTTCTTGAGATTTCACTCCTTGACATCCATGGCTGCAATCTCACCCAACTTCACTCTTCAAGGCCACAGTGCCACCTCTCCTCCCTGGGGAGGGGACTCTGTTTAACAGGGCAGACCCCAGGACACAGCACTGACCACCAGCTGCTTCCTCCCCTCCTCCTGTCGCTGCCTCCAGAGCTGCCACTTACCTCTAAACCCCAGCATATGCCATCAATGACCCTCTCATATTCATTGATCTTCCTGAGCACATCAACCTGTCTCTCTAAATCTGCGCTCTGATTTCTCAAGTAATAGAAAGAATCCCTCTGGATAACCACATAATCATCTCCTTTTGGCTCCTGGTCAGGCTGCCTCGCTCTTTCTTGCTCTCTCTCTCTCTTTTTCTGAATGAGGAAGGTGATAAAAACGCTGCCTTCGGATTTCAGTCTTCTGCAAGGCTTCCTGGGTGCCCCACCAGACTCTCTGCTTCCAGCTCTTTGAAGATGAATGAATAATATTCCTCTGAGTTTCTATTATCTGCAAACTACCAATTAAACAGAACCAGCAACCAGAGATGAAAGTAGAGCCTTGGCAAAATCCACAGCAAAATGGACACAAAAAGCTCAGGATATTTTCACATGTGCAACCACTGGAAAGTTGGAGATGCAGAGTAGGAGGCAGGGGGCAATGCCAGGTATCACCATCCCTGTCAGGGCTCAGATATCCATGGAATAACTCTGTAATTGCTGTGGGACTACAAGCTAATTATTATATAATTATATAATCATATGTAGCTATTTATATGAGGGGAAGAGATCAAATTACCATAAATTCACAAATCAGGAGCTTTATTTTAAAATCTTTGACTGCGTGGCCTTTCATCTTTGAACTGTTTGGTAACTTCAAGCATCATTACCCCATAATGTGCTAGAATGTGCAATTAGTGTGAGTACAATGACAAACAGTCTGATATTTGTATTGTGTTTAATACAACAGGCCTGTGAATTTGTATGCTCTGAATAATAATGAAATCTAGGTTTAATTATTGATCTTTAAAAAATGATTTTAATATCCTGATACCAATGCAGCTAAATATCAAACAGTGTAAATATAACATGAAACTGTACAGCTGTTAGGCTAAAATGGCAAATTATCCATCCATCTTTGCTTTTTCCATTGCACCTACCCGAGTAGCACATAAGGGATATGATTTATTTATTTTATTTGGAGTTATGTAATAATAAAAAGACTCCTGCACAAGGCTCAGTAAACCCTCCACGACCTTAATGGAGCAGTGTGATCCCAGCCACATTAGTCCAAGCCTTTCTGCAGGAATTCAGCCAAGAAATGCCTTCCCAGCCCTTGGCGGAGCTGGGAGCAGCCCCACAGCCCCCTCCACACCAGATGCCTTTAGCAGCAGGACTGGGAGGTGCTCAGGAGTGGGAGATTTCTGCCCCAGACCCAGTTCCCACCCTTGGAGGGGGTTGCTGACAGTCTTTTCTCCTTGCCCCAACAGCAGGAACCGAGCTGGGCGCTGCAGCTCAACACAGCAAAGGGCTCATGGATGGTCCAGATTTCAGATCCAGCCTCCAGATTTCAAAGGAGTGGGGTGCAGGACTGCAAACCATCTGCTGACACTGCAGAGCAAAGTGCTTCGCCGTGTGCTTAACCACGGGGGTGCGAGGGTAGGCTCTGACTGGGGTTATTCATGTGCTGAGCACGTGGGAAGAGGCATCTCCAGGTTACTGCCACAGTATTCATCATGGTCTTACACTGAATTTGGTGGATAAGTGGATGCCTTTTTTTAAATCTCTTTGTCTAGATATAAAATTGTCATTAACTTATTTTTTTTTTCTTTTTTTTTTCCTTTGTTATTTTGGTGTTTGTCACAGCCAGCAAGATAACTGTACAGATAACTTCTTCTTCTCAAGTGAAATGAAATGGAAATAAATGAAATCTGTCTACAAAAATCAATTTAGAAACCGCCTGTATATTTTTGGGCTCAGACAGTGGGTACTTCCAAAGCCATGCCTTCTAAAACTCTTTGAGTGTAAAAAGAAGAAAAAAAAATAATAATGCCTGGATGTGAGCTATCATCCATCAATCAGGAAAACTCACTCAGATGCATGAGCCAAAATCAACTTCAGATGGAAATGGATGGGAGACAGGCTATGTTGTCTGATTTGCTTGGGTTACTTCATTATTAATCTCTTTGCTTCCATTTATTTTAATGATCATAGCCAAGAAGGTTTCATTTATGAAGACCGCTTTTCTTTTTTTAAGGGCTACTTTACGTGAGGTTGACTGCGCTCTATTTTGTCACAAGTGCCAAGAGCAGGGCTGCTTTCCTTAAAACTGCTCCAATTGTGTCTAAAACATGTTGGTGTCTTGACCTGGAAAGAGGGCTGGGCCTCGGCCCCACACCCAGGTGCCCAGTGCAGGGCCCTGATCGCAAACCCCTCTCCCAAGGGGGTTTCTCCCTAGCAGACAGTGAAAAATTCTGAGATAGAGAAGGAAAAAGCTCAAAAACCAGAGTCAATTAGAAGAGATGCTAATGGGTCTGGCCTGCATGTCTGGGATAGAGGATGAGAGAGATTTTCTCCAAACTCGCTGTGTCTCTGCTCTTGCTGCTCCTCCAGCACAGCCACCACCTCCTCCTGCTCTCCTGTCCTGTCCCCCTCAAAACAAAACCCAGGCAGGTAAGTGGGTTTTCCTAAATGAGATACACCTAATTAGTAGCTAGTTGTATACTTGCTGATCACACAGATTTTCAGCTCTTTGTTTATAACCCAGCATATGCATCCGTAGAGCATTTTTACAAGTAAATGTACACATTTCATTAAAAGTACCGTCTTTGCTGCTTCCATAGCTTTGTTCTATAAAAGAGTCTTGTAGTAGAGTTGTTTATTCCCTCAGCCCGAAAGAAAAGAAAAAAATCACTTCCATTATGATATTAATGCAGTTTCAACTAATTAATGTATGATTTTCCAGAGCTATATTTATAAATCAAACCTGGTGATGAAGTCCTTGTCCCTGCCAGCTCACCTGGGTGCTGTGGTTCTCACTTTGCAGTCCCGCAAGCTGAATGCCCACAGAAAGGCAAGGTAAACTCTGCCCAGAGTCACACCATAATTCACTAGCATGACCAGGATTAGATCCCTGGAGGTTTTTGTCCCAGTCTCTTACTTCAAATGCCAGAAATACTCCACTACAGCAGCAATAATTTGAGGTCTTGCAGGGCTCTGGTGCATACAGATATCTCAGTCCAACTGCAGCTCTGTGCATCTTCAGAGTCTGCAAAAACGGGAATACATAAACATTGCTAATGCCTCTCTGAGAGGCAGGGGGTACTTGCACTTTGTTATACCTGCCCTCAAATTTGGTAGCTCAAGTTTAGAAGTTTAGAATCTTTTCTTTCTCTCACCTGGCAGGTCCTACTCCTTTCCCTTCCGTGACTGTAGGGTCTGTTCAATCCCTTAAGGATAACTGCTGAAACAACGTCTAACAAATCCACACCATGTCCAGAAAGACAGACCAGACACGTGCAGGGTGCAATGCAATGGCTGATCTGAATAAAGGTGGTTTAATAGGAGACAGGAGACAGTCCCCACACTGCCAGCATGATGGCTGGAGGCACCAAACCTCTTCTGGTGAGCTCTCGCTCACCCAAGGCATCAAAAAGCCTCTTCACATAAAGAGACCAGGTTATGCTTCCCCCATGACCTTGTACTCAGGGTGCTCTGCAGCCAGAGCAAAAGAAAGGGGAAAAACATTGTCAATTCAGTGCAAACTGGGTTAGGGAAAGGAAATAGCAGCAAGTTACGCTTCTGTACACTTTTATAATCTGTGGTTATAAAATTCAGAGTAAAATGATGATTGTAGAGACAGAAGCGTGAGTTTCTTTAAACAGCAAAATCTGGAGCAAGTGCATCAGTGTAATTCATCTCAGCCCACTCATGGAGAGCTTTGCAGATGTGCTGCCCCTCCCTTCCAGGACACCCTGGGCAGGATTTGGGCAGCTGTGGGAGCTCCTGCTGAGGGAACCCCTGCAGCCCGTGTGGTCACTAAAGCCCTCATGGATGGGGACAGCCATGCCTGACCTGGGTAGGCAAGGAAAAACAAGCTTGGTTCTGGGAACAGTTGCAACACAGAGGGAATCAGTGGGGCAGGACTCGTCAGCAATGGGAACTTTCTGCTTTTGAGGGTGGAGGGCTCCTGTCATCTTGCTGGGATGAAAAGGAAGCAGCAGATTTATGGCTGGCTGTTGAAAGGCACAGAACAGCTCTCGCAGGGAGGAGCAGGACAGGAGAGGTAATCCCACAGCGATGGATCGCTGCGTGCAAAGGAGATGGCCAACATATGGGTGAAACAGCTAAAGGTGAAGGATAAATGCAATTTATCACATGCTTTAGCCATTAGCTTTTCAGCTGATCATGTGGCTGTTATGCCTATGCGTCTGCATGTCAGCATGGATAAAGGAGATGCTGAAGGTTTGACCAAATTCTAAACTATAAAAAAATCAACACTTGGTCAGGTTTCAATTATGGTAGATGTAAACAGTTTGCTGAATGGTTTAGTTACTTTACAGACTGGTCTTTTTTTCTTCTTTTTTACTACTTAACAGCCCTCTCCCCCCATTTTTTTTTTTCTGGGTGTATGATGGGTTCGACAAAGCCTTGCAACAGAGCCTTCATCCAAGAATATCAACAGCCTGCCTAGCATACCTCACATACACGGCACAGAGTCTTGCAACACAAGATTTACAAGCTCCCAGAAAGGGAGAGGCTCATTTAAGAACAGGCCATTGCCCACAAACATCAGGAAAAGCTGGTGGAAGAGGAGAAATGGATTGTTTTAAGTATTGCTAAGCACCATCCGTGATTATGAAGAAAGTACCTACAAGCTGGCAGCTGAAATTGCAGCTCCACCATTTGGTGCTCAGTTTTGTAGATTTTAACTGAGCGTTAACAATCATTGTGTAATTGAACACCTCATTCAGTTCATTAGCTGATGGCTGTGCAGCGCTGTCAATGTGCAAAGTGCAAACCAGGTGCTAAGTATTGTAATTATTTGTTTTCTCAGCATTAAACCATTTTGATTCCTGACCTCTGAGGATGGGAGCACAGGGATATTGAGCGCAGATATGACCACAAGAAGAGCATCACCTGTGGCCCAGACTGTCATTCCTCGCTTGCTGGCCAATGTGGTTGGGGCTCTTTGCCCTCCTCTAAGAGAAAGGACTGCAACTCTTGCCTGGTCCTGCTTGTCCCCATCTCCTCATGACAGTTTTCTAGTTGGAAATCCCAGTCAACAGCTCTGATTTTGCACTCCCTAGCCCACAGCTGTGTCTCCTGTGGTAGGAGCTTGTGTTTATTGCAGTATGACCTTCCTGGATCTCTCCCACTGAGTGCTTTGCAGGCTGAGACCTTGAGGAAGCTCAGAGCAGGAGAAGTCCAGGAGGGTCAGTTGGTAGAAGGATGCTGGGTTCAAGAAGTTTATCCAGCCTGGGCTGGGGCCTGTCCTGTGAGCAGCTGAGGATCTCATTGAACACAGAGGTCATGTTCCCCTCCTGGAAATTCCACTGCTGCAGCCTGGTGTTCTTCTTTTCCTGTCATTCATTTCCCACATACACCTGCAAGTGCAGTGGAAGGTGTGAAATCTCTGCCCTGCTCTTCTCCAGATCTGCTTGGTACAGATCAGAACTTCAAAGCCTTCAGCTGTAGGAAGCTGATGTTTGAGTCATTTTTGAGGCCCTGATTGTCAAAGTTGGAAACTCCTCTCTGCCTGGCTGGTGCTCACCCAGCCTGGTGGCACTGGCCAGGTCAGGCTGGTGCTGATGCTGTTACCTGGTGACCACTCACCTTTGCAGGGAGCATCTTGGAGTTTCCCTCTACATCTTTTTTAAACTTAGCTGCTGACCCACAGCGTGCTAATTAGCTAGATTCGAAACCAAGCTCAAAAAATGATAACGAGTTTACTGATTATCAGATATGAAAATAAGGTCAGTCAAAAACATATCAGTGCTTTAATTAAGCTTCACTGAGCGAGACGGAATGACTATTAATGACTCCTGTTTTTGCTAAACTTCCCTTCTGTGGCCTGGTACTTCAAGGTAGGGACTGTCCCCTTTTGTCACACTTCCGCTCATGTAAATTGCCTGAGCGAGACAAGCTCTTGCTCACCTCAAAAGCTCTACAGGATGGAGGGAAGGTAATACGTATGTTCCTGGTGCCTATGGACAGACCTACTCTTTCTTTTAGGCAAACTATTGTCACTTGGCAGTGTGTCTTTGATTTTGTAGCTTCTGCACACTGATTTATTTTGCATACAAAACGTCTTGTTCCATGTGGCTTCTTTGTATTTTTGTCCAGGCTTCAACTGGCATTATCCAAGTGATATTGGGGCAGGCAAATTTAAGACCAGGGGAACTGCAGGAGTGTATCACTCTTCTAGTTCTGTCCAGAAAACCAGTCTAGCTCTGGTTTTCTGACTGGCCATGTGCAAGTCCCTGGGAGGATGTGGAAGGAGGAGGGACAAGGAACAGTGATTTTCCTCAAAAGGATGGGCATCACAAACACTGCATCTAACATCCTGAATGAATTTAACTCATTTTTGAACTTCTGTATACTTCTGACTTTCATGACCTCTGGAGATCACCAGCTTAGAGGTCACTGGCTGGGAATTGACTGACATGTCTGGATGGTTTGTGGAACTGTGCACGCTATGCCAGCTCGACCAGCAGGGGTATTTTGGTGGTGCTGTGGCATTTTGCAGCTGTTTTCCTGCTGTGTGTGGTCATTCCCAAGAGACAATGCCCTTGTGGAGGGTGGAATCAGCCGAGCCCAGCTCCCTGGCCCTGGGGACACGAGGCAGGAGCCCACCAGGGACACTCTGCCCTTTGCCACCTGCAGAGGTGATGCTGAGCTCTGAGAAACGACAGAGATGTCTCAAACTGGGCACCAAAAGTAAGTGGAAACTTTTGACCTTCACTGCTCTGTGCCTCATTTCCTCATCTCTACAGGCTTCCTCCTCTTGCAGGACGTGAAATGTGTTCAGCAGTGACTGTGGAGCCCGTGTGTGATGGGGAGAGGGCAGGGCAGGAAAGGAAACACATTGTGCAGGGAGCACTGCAGCATCTGAAGCCTTTCTGAGTCAAGTCTGTGCCTACTTGTTGAGGGATAAGGATGGAAAGACATGAGTGGCTACGTGTGCCCCGCATGAAATACAGAAGCCGTGACTGGTGATGATGCAAACACTGATTGACCCACACGAGAAGGACAATTTACAGTCCTGCAAGAAAACAAAGCCTTTCAGTTTTCAACACTGATGTTCTTTTGAAATATTTGCATTTGGGTTTTTATCGGTTTGGATACTTTATCATACATATATCCCCCAGACAGAAGACTTTGGCTTTGCAATTCCTGCATGCAATCCACAAAGTTTTCACAACCTGTAGCTTTTTTTATTTTTTTGAAAATAAGGTAGAGTGCTTGTACATTCTTTATAGGATGGGAGAGCCCATCCTTTGGTAACTTAACCCATGGGAGAGCGGCTTCTTTATTAAAAACCTTCTTGTTTTTATTGTGAACTTGCCTACCTTCCCTTTGTCAGCTAAACCAAAGGGTATTAGATCTCCTGGCAGCTGTAATGGGTGAACATGCTCAGGGTAACCTTTCCAGAGGATGGGACTGAGCCTGTGAAGTATTAAGTGCCTTCAAGGTCCACTAAAATCAATGGGATTGAAGAATGCCATACCCTTGAAGGGCTGAGCCCCAAGGGATGGCTTCTTCTGGGATACACTGATTCTGAAGACAGGCAAAATAAAATATTTAAAACAGCCTGACAGGCACAGGCTAAATTCTTTTCCTTTTGTGCTGAAACATAATTTTTTTAATATGCCCTGAGCATGCTGTGAAAGCAATCTTTCTACGTGTTTCCTTAGTGGGGAGTGCTTGCTCTCTGTGCTCATCAGTCACCAAATCTGTGACTGATATGGCCCCAAAGCATCAGGAAAGTTTAGGTTCTACAAAAGAGCATTTTTTAAAATAAGACATAATTGTTTGTGGAAGAAGAGTCTATCAAGTACCTAAGCTGGGAAAGGGTTACTGCAGGGACATACATCAGCAGTATGTACTTTACATTCTTAGTCCATTGGTTTCCAGAGCAGTTCTTGTTCACAGTAATGTGAGGCAGTTAATACGGGATCTGAACACCACTGGACTGATAAGCCTTCATACTGACTTGCAAAAGTAATTTTCAGTAATCTTTGAGGGGAAAAATTGCATTTAGTGGGGGAAAAAAAAGGAAAAAAAAAAGGCTAAGCCATTCGTGCATCCTATTTTATTGAGTATGCAAGTAATAGACTATGCAGAAATTGAACTTTTGATCCATTAGGCTGTGCACGGGGACAAACCACTGCTGAGTTACTGTCAGAAAGTTATGCTTCCAAATAGAAAAGTTTCACAGTATTTTTCCAGAATCTTGTTTGAAAATGAGATGCCGAGATTACTGTTAAAATTCAAATTTCCATCAGAAAGGATTGGAACAATGTTCCCAATCCAAGGATCTGCTTTCATGTATCACACTCCCACTACCGCAATTAGTCATCCCCAAACCAACTTTTTTTTGTGGCTGTTGTGCAAGGCAGGGGTAACATCCTTTCCTAAAGGTTTAATGAACACAACTATCTGTGTCTGTTTTGCTCCAACGATTGCTTCATACCCTGAGCCAGGCCAGGCAAAATAGATAACTTCCAAACCATTTTTATTTTCTTGACACAAAGATGTTTCAATCCCCAGCCAGGACTAATCACCATCTATTTCCTCCAAATCCCCAGCCATCATGAGTCCAGTACAGCCACGTATCAGTATTTGTGGCTGTTAGCCTTTCACCAAAGAAGAGTTTCTCAGATTTGGGTGAGCACCGTGGTAAGAACCTTCCTTTTGCTGGAGGAAACATCATCAAGAGAGACAGGAGGGGACCTCACTGGTTCTGTGTGTGTGCTGATATCAGGGCTTTCAGTGAGTTTCAGGTGCATTTCCCAAAGCATCACGGGCCCAGAGGAACAGACTGATGAGGTTAAGTACATGCTTCAACACCCAGCTCTAGGTAGCTCCCACCCAGTATATTCTCCACACCCAAGCTGATGGCCTTCATGGACACTTCATGAAGAGAGAAGGATCCCTGGGGAAGGAGTTGCCAGAAAAAGTTGAGAAGAGGCCAAAATGACCTTGCTGTGCTGGAGAAGGCTGAGAGCTTCTGTATTTGAAATGAGAGTTGTGTGGGCTCCCCAGCACCCCTGCAGAGCCTCAGTCCCTCCCAGGGCAGTGCCCATCCCTGGCAGAGCCCCAGGTGACCCCACACCAACCTCACTGCTCCAAAAGCAGCCACGAGGCTCTTTTGTGTCTCACAGCCACCAGCCCAGGGTGAGACAGAAGAGTGCTGGTGCAAAGACCTCACCACACTGCACGGGAGGATTCACCCTCCTCATCTCCCCTGGCAGGGTTTGGAACCTCATCCCTGAGCTGTGGCTGCAGCCCCAGGGCACTGAGGACTCTTTGTGATTATTCTTGGCATTTGTGTCTAAATACTTCAGGCTCGTAAGCCCAGTAGTGCAACTGTAAAAACAACAATGTCTAAATCTCTTTAAAACCTATCAAGGAGCAGGAGTTGAGGAGCATAGCAAGGGAAGGAGTGGTTGGCAGGACTGGAAGGGACTTGGGCAGGAAGGAGGCTCTGCTGATAAGTGCCAGGGCCCACAGCAGGAGTATCCTGGAGGGCCATGGCTCTTCAGGAGAGCAGCACCAGAGAAATACAGACTAAGAGATGGGCCACAGCTGCAGAGACTGCACCCACTGAGGCAAACATCGACCTGAAACAGGACCGGATCTGAAACACACAGAAAGCCCTGGCTTTGCATATTTGAAAGGAGTCATTATTCAGGCTTTCCAGCTCCCAATCTCTCAGAATTCTGCTCAATGAAAAACCTTTGCATTAATCCCCCTCCTCCATCATTATGCAATATTGCTTAGGGTGAGGGAAGTTTCCTTGCTCTTTTCTAAATATAAATTTCTGTGGTCAGAAAATTAGAGAAATGACACGGCCGACCTTCCTAAATGTGAAGAGCTTCTTTGGGGAAGCACAGAAGTCATCTGCTGCAGCAGCCTCTTATCATTTTGTGGTAGGTGATTGCAAAATGCCTCTCTTACCCAGAGTCACATTGGGTTTAAATTGAGCTAGACAAGGGAACCACAAAAAGGGCTTGTGGGCAGCTGGGCTGCTAAGAGCATGGGGCCTGGCACTGGAGCACTGTTAGTTAAAACAGCAATTTGTCATGGAAAAAGGAGTGGAGCAGCCTGCGATGCCAAAGTCATGTGTGGTTTTCCAAGCACGAGGCTTTGCGATGAAGATGAAGAAAACACTCAGTGACCATTTTAAACTCAGCAGCCACTCCCAGTACAGCAGGAGTTAATGCAGTGTCAGACTTTCCATTAATGCCTCTGTTTCTGCAGGGGCTGTGAAAATATGCTTGAGGCAAAAACTTGTGATTCAGCTGCTCAGCTGAAGAGTTAACTTTTCTTTTTATACGCATCCATTTTCAGAGTAGCGATTTATAGTAATATTCATTCAGATCTATATATGGTTCTGCTGTGGTGATAGAGGGAGCTGAGGAGGGAGCTGTGCAAAGCCTTGTGCCCAGCTGCCTGGCATTTCTGTCAGAGGGAGGCTGGGCAAGAGGTTTGGGGTCTTCACATGGCTGGTGTAAGGAGAGCTAAGCATCCTCAGGGCCAGGGACATTGTTACCTAGTGGAAAAGAGGCCAAACATGGGCTTCTTTTCTGCTTAAAAAAGGATTAAAAGGGTAAAAGGATAAAAACCTGCATGAGGAGTCAAGGCATGCTCTCCTTTTGCCCACCTTCCTACACCCAATGCCTGCTGTCCTCATGTAGGAGAGGGACAAAAATGGCTAAAATTATTCCCCCAACACATTTCTCTCCTGGTTTGCACCTGCCTATTTTTTCTGCAGTTGCCATTCCTAACTCTAGGAGGGAGCGCTTCAGGCAGAGCCATGCAAAAACTCTCCATGAGAAACCTTTGGAGGTAAATGGCGAGTGTTGAAATGGGAGATCACACAAAGGGCCATCTCTTGGCCTTGCAATATCCAATTAGCAGAAGATCAGTCAGCCCTGCCATCCTGAGTACAACCAGTTGAGACCCCCACACCTCAGGTGGGACAGCTGGGCAAGGGGCTTGTCACTCCTCCTGGTACTCCTTGGACTATGGAGTTGCTGCTGGGCAAAGTCGTCTCTGATGTCTGACAAATCCCTGACTCTCTGTACAGCCCATCTGGGCCACAGGTAGCCCAGGACACCACAAGCAGCTTGGTGCTGCTTAATATAGTTTCCTCTGAAAGATCATACTGTTTTTTACAACAGCCCCACTAATTACTGCAGCCAAGTGCCAGCAACCAGACAGATTTACAAGGACACAGTACTGCCGCTCTCCTCCCTTTGTCCGTGTCTTAGAAGTTATATCTCTTGTCCTTTCCGTAAATAGCACCTTAGCTCATGTTGTCCCACATTATCTGAGGTTATTTTCCCTCAAAATATTTTCCATACAAACTAAAATACAGTTATTTCTATCCATTTTTCAGAAAAGGTTTCCTTTCTTCTTTGCTCTTTCAAGAAAATAGGCTCCTAGCAGGTATTTATCATGATAGCTAAATTAGCTGGTACCCATAATATTTGCAGCACAGAAAATCACTTCATCAGCTCTACAATTTGAGCTTACTGGAGAAGACTTTTAAGAAAGAATGAGAATGAAGCCCAGAATAACCATTTCTTTCCCCTTGTCCCTTCGAGGCACCAAAGTTCAAGGTGTTTTTCCTTTCCTTGTATACCTAGAAATCTGTGATGGTGGTTAATTGAGCACTAAAAGCCCATGCCACTGCAGTTTCACTAAGATAATGCATGACTTCTTTTCCTCTAATCCTAAACTGCTACCAGGCAAAACAGGACAGAAGCAACTGTACTTTGGTGATGGGAAAGAGAATTCTGTACTGAAAGAAGCAGTGCTGATAGGAAAGCGGAGTGTGATCACAGTCAGGCTGCTGTGCATAACAGCTGCATGCCAAAATTATTCAGCAAGGGCTGAGGAAGATCCTCAAGGGTCATCATAAAGACCTACCCTGTAAGGTCATCGTGAAGAGGTGTGAGTTGACTTTCTTGGGTGGAGGAGGTGGCAGGTGCCTTTGTAGCTCCTCAGATTTTGCCATTGGAGGAGAAGACATGCAGCCCTCAGCAGCTGCTCAGATGTGTCCTGCAGCACCAAAATGTCAGGCAGAAAAGCAGCTTCCATGAAACCACACATGATCACCAATACCGGGTCAGGCTTTCCCTGAATGCCCATCCGGGATGTGAGCCAGCCAGGGAGGGAATGCTCTCAGGAATGGTGGAGGTGACAGCTGGACACGTGCAGCTGCATGGGTGAATTTGGCCAAGACACAGATGTCTATCCATGGCAAACCTCTCAGTGAAGCCACCAGTGAAAAACTAAAAGATCTTAATTTATCCATCTGGTTTAAAGACAAAAAAACCTATGTAGTGGAAAACACTCTCTGTGGAAGTCCCTTGCAAAATAGTGTTTGGTTTCCTTGGGAAGATGAATTTACTTGCAGCTTAAAAATATTTGTTAGGATGAAAGTTGTTTCTGTTTGTAAAATGCTTTTTGTTGCCCTCTTCCATAAAACCAACATGGATGCAAATTCAAATGTTCCCAAGCATGCATTGTGCATGGTCAATCAGTTATAAGTCAAGATGGCAGGCATTAGTGAAATACTGATTAATTAATAAATAATGAAAATATTTTCAAAACCTTTTCTCTCTTCCAATTTTTAATCTGCTTTTCTTACAAATAAGTCAGTAGTTGAATGCTGTAAAAATGATTTTTTTCTTCAAGGATCTCTGATTACCTGCTTTGTGTTTTTCCAGCAGGTTGATATAAGTGGCTCTGGCTCTAGAAGACAGCAAAGCCTTTGATCATCTCAGTTCCTTCATTATTACCTGAGGGAGCCATCAGGAACTTTCTCTCATATCCAAAAATTATCCAGCCTATCTGCTTGGATTTCTTTATTCAGTGAATTAGCTTTCAGAATTATTCATATTTATTAAGAAGAATCACTGGCACTCCATGGTTAGGTTTCCCCTGAGCTATGTCAGCTCACAACACTGCGAGGTGTTCAAATCTTCATCTCCTCTGTGTAACACATCAGAGACGAAAGGCCCTGCTGCCCCTTGCACTTGGAGAGAATCAGGCAACAACACAAACTGGTGAACTTCAGTTTCTTAGGTGATGGCCAAGCATGGCCAGATAAGATATTTGGCTCCTCTATCCCTTCAACTTATTATGGGGAGACCTAACCCAAAGGGTGCTATAAAAAATAGGGAAGATTGACTTTTTACATGGGCAGAGAGTGATAGGAAAAGGGGAAATTGCTATAAACTAATAGAGGAAAAATTTAGATTAGATTTTAGGGTGAAGTTCTTTCCTGTGAGGGTGGTGAGGCACTGGCACATGTTGGCCAGAGAAGCTGTAGATGCCTCGGCCCTGAAAGTTCAAGGCCAGGTTGGGCAGGGCTTGGAGCCATCCGGTCTCGTGGATAACATCCCTGGTCGTGGCAGAGCACTTGGAACCAGGTGATCTTTAGGGTTCCTTCCATCCCAAGCCTTTCTAACATTCATGACTCCGTGATTACTGGATGTTCTACTGCCAATAAACAGATCCATACTGCCCATAAATTACGGTCAAATATTTCCACGTTCTTATTTCAAGGAAGAAGACACAAAGTGTGAAGTCCTTAGCTTCAGTTTAAGGTTTGGAGCACAATGAGCTCTTGCCATCCAGCTGGGCATTCCCAGACTCTCTCAGGCTGCTGCTTTGCACTCATCCATCCCTTCCCACTGCCAGGAGACACGTGCTGCACCTTCAGTGTGGTTCTTTTAGCTGCCAAGGCCTGGAGGCTTTTCACCAAAAACTTTCTCCTCAAAAACTCATGTTGTCTCACTAGCTCACACCAAAACTCTGCTATTTCCCAGGTGGGCCAGTTGTAACAACACTTGTCTCTACCTGGCCTGCTGCTCCAATATTCACACCTCTTCTCTTGAGTACCTGGGTTCAAGAGTCTCTTTCAACAGGGTGACACAAGAGACCCGTGTTTGTTTCCCAACCCTAACAGACATCCTGTTTGCCCTTGGGTCATGCAACCACTCTCAGCTTCCTCCTCTTTACAGCAGAGTAAATACACGATTTGCTCCACTTGCCTGCTGCATTACAACCTCTCTGTCTCTCCTTGATATCCTTCTCTCGATTTCCCTCTCTCCTTTGTAACCTGACTTCCACACACCCAATAAACTGCAAGGATTTGGGCTTCCTGAAGCTCCTGAGATATAAATAAATAAAACCAAAAAGGACAATGAGTTGGTTTGTGCCTAAGCTAAGGCAGTTTTGCTTCTCAGCAGGTTTGTGTGAGCTGTTTCTGGTTTCAGTTCACATGAGTTATTTCACCTTCTGAGTTTCTCTTTGACATTCAGGTTTCTGCCTTTTTTTTTTCCACCTGAAGTCGAAGGAAAAAAAAGGCACCAGGTTTGATTAAAAGCCACACCAAGTTTTTAAAAGGTAAAAATCTTGTAATTCTAGAATGGGAACTTTTTCTAACTTGGCAGCTTCTTGTTTGTTCAATACTCCATATCCTGATGCTGGGCTGCTCCTATTAAAAGCAGTTATGCTCAGTGCACAAGGATGTTAGTGCACGTACCTGCCTGTCACCAACCATCTTGGCTCATGACTAAAACCAGAACATGTACAAAAATAGAAGCACCAAAATTCATCCTCAAAATGAAACAATTACAGGGGATGGTTCATAACTTCATGCTGAGGTTCCTCTAGCCCTTCCATGGGATAGATTTCGTTATCCTGGTAAACAGGGAGCTGACCTTAATACAGAACACTACATTTAAGTTTGGCACAACCACTCTCTTTGGTGGGGCTTCATTTTATTTTGATTTTGTACCAATGTTTAATGCAGCTTCTATTGCTCTGCACATAGTTAAGTGTAGGTACAAATTGCAAAGAATAAGTAATTGCCCATTAATGAGTTTTTGCAGAGGATTGGACTCTAAATGCTAATCGGTGTCTCAGAAAGAATGCCAAATGATATCCACACTGCCTACCTGCTTCTCCCTGATTTCTGTTTAGCATGCAATTGGAAGAATTTGGCTTTAATGTTAATTAATGCTTTCAATTAGAACTCACAACATATATTAAGCCCCGGTCATTTCAATCTCATGATGAACCCATACATAAAATTTGCTGATTCTAAAGCTGGTGAGAACAATCTGCATAAACTATATGTCCTTTTATTTTCCAGCCTAAAATACACCTGTTCCCAGAACTGAGTCTTCTAAACCTTCCCATCTACATGGCCGCTGCGTTTTTCTGTCGTCTTTTCCGATCAACAGAGCAACAAAACAGCAACCCAAGGCCCCAGCGAGCAGTGCTCTGGGAGCAGAGGTGTGAAACCGCAGGAGGAAACAGGCCGAGACACACGAGTGGGGAGGAGATGCTGGGGATGTTCCTCCCTCTCCCTTTGGTGCAGTGATGGTGGAGGGACGTGCCCTGGGGTGGACAGGTGGACAAGGCTGCCAAGTGTGAACTGACCAAACTTGGGCGAGGCACCTGTTGTAAAAGGTACTTTCGCCCGTTCTTCTCTGGTTGGGTGAGAGATGCTGCACAGCCCCTGGGCCATCCTGCTGAGAAAGCCCTGCCTACATGACAGGGACCTTGTGCTGGAGAGTCTGCGCTCAGGGCCGAGCCAGGCACAGAAGGGAAACACTCAAACTGGACCAAGTCTTTTGGCCACCATCTACTTTTTCCCAAGGGATGCTCACGCCTCCCCATTCCCTTGCTGCCCTCACCCTCAGCTGGGACAACCTTTCCTCATCTTTTTCGTGGCAGTATTTGCATGTCAGAGGCCACATTTGCAAACCAGTCCCACAACCCGGGTTCTGCCCTGCTCCAGCAGCCGTGGGAGGGGTGGGCCAAGCTGTGGGCTCAGTGCCCCTTTTTCAGGGCTCTCCATGCACATTCCCAGCTGGTGCCCAGCACTGCTACCTCGGGCTCTTCTTGCAAGTCATGTTCTCACTTGATGTGGAGTGCTGTTGGCTGGGAACTTTACAATCTGAGCATCTAGGCCTATCAGCAGAGCATTTTGCCAAATTATTTATTTTGCTTGTGTTTTGTTTGGCTCTCCTCCCCGGTGAGATCGGAGATAAAGCTTATTTACTAGTTGCTGCTTGCCCTGGACAGCTGAGGAGCTGGGCTGGAGTGAAAGCAGCTGTTCCTGGTCAACGTGCGTGGCTTGTGCTCATTCTCAATTCCCAGTGAGCAGGATCCTTCAGCGGTGATGGAGTAGCTCTGGGTTTCAGTCTATCTGTCACTGCTCGACTGTTTTACTGTGCACACAATGCACTGATGGGCGACATCACTCAACTGCAACAAGTCCAGCTACAAAAGCAAGTAGCAGCAATTTGTAGCCTCAATGCAGCCATTTAATCATTCCCAACACTTCCCTGGTTGCCACTTTGGATAAACTAACTTGAGAATTAAGAACAAATATTTGACTCTCCCCCCCTCCCCATAATTTTACGCAGCCCTGTTTAGACTGTATGGTACTTAACAGGAGACCTTTGCCCTTTAGTTAAAAGCTGTGACCAGGAAATCCCACCTCCTCTTAATGAGCTTTTTTGTTCAGCTTACAGGGAGGGATTTGCACTCCACTCTTGCACTACAAATGTTTTGTCTGCTTGGCTTTTTTATTCAGCTGATGAATAAAAAAGCAAACGCCAAACTCTACACGTTTCAGTCTCCATTAAGACAACAAAGAGCTCTAAATGCACGTCCTAGCAATGGCAATAATTTTTTTTTAAAAGAGTGAGAAGAAAGAATACATGGACGTTTAAGCTGTGGTACTTTTCATAGCTATTCCTTAATGCTTTTGTCACAAATGCAGTGTATATACTTCTGACTCTCTAAAGACACAGTAGGTAAAAGGACAGACAGTGTTTTGGGAATCAATATTATGCTCTTTCTACTGAGAAACAATCACACGAGCAGCCCAAGCAGTGGCCTTTGTCAAACTTTTCCCTTGCTTATGTCTTTTGACCACATGCTGAGACCTCTCATACTCCAGTGGCCTTGAAAGTGTTTTCCCCTTCTTTTTTTTTTTTTCTGTGTGCTTCAGATAGCTCTTGGTTTTCCTAATCTCTTGTTCTTTCCTTCTAATCACCACATAGCCTAAATAACGATAGACTGCAGACACCACCATCAAATTACAAACGGCAGAAATGCAGAGGATTAAATGCAGTCACAACAAGAGATGGTTCTGCAGGAATCTCCAGATATTCGAAGAAGATGGAACAAAACATGTTCCAGTGAGGGAAGCCTCAGTTTTCAGAGAGCGAGGCTGAACCCTGTACATGCCTCTCTGTGCACAGGAGTGGAGTGGGAATGATTCTCCAGCCTGTTGCACAGCCACGTGCTGGCTGTGCACTGTTGTCTTGTTAGGCTTGCTTAAATGAATCTGGCAGAATGGACAGGGACACTTGGATATCAGGGAACATATAAAAGAGTCTGTTAAGCAAAACTCCACTGCAGGAGAGGGATAATGGACCCTTTTGATGCTGGGTCTTCTTCTGATAGTACAGAGGTTACCACCTTAGAGAAATCCGACAATTGGAAAATTCCTCATTGTAATAATTCCCAAGCCTTTTGGACTAGTTAGTAACTAGTCAACCCTAATTGCCTCTTATGGGCCACCAAGAATCCATAGTGAATTCCTTCTCATGTGAAAGCCTGAGAAAATCAGTGCCAGCCATGGAATCACAGAATATCCTGAGTTGGAAGGATGTGTTCCCACAAGAACATTGAGACCAGCTGAGCTGGCAGATCCCTTGGCATCAGCGCTCTGAGTGTGTGAGGGTGAGGGATCCAAAGGAAGGCTTGTCCTAAGCCAGGGTGTCTGGGATGCAGGCAGCAGGTCTTGGGATTGTCCCAGATTGCATGGAAAAATCCGAGAGGGTGCAGAATGCCAGCACCCCTGAGATCAGTGCAATGAGCCTTGGTTCATGCTTAATGTGCTTTTGCTTTCTAAACTGCTGAAAATGAAACTGCTGTAGGAAATTATAAGGCAAAAACAAGATTTTGACTCATTATAGGTGCTAGATGTGCCTGTATGGTAAATGAAAGCTATTCTGCAGAAGGGCTCATCTGTGTGTTTTAGGTACCAACAGATCTTCTCCCAGATGTGTTTTCCTAAAATTATTTCAGATTTAAAATTAGTTTTTCTTGCTGCATTTCCTACAGTGCCAAGCCAGATCTTCAAATATGAATCTAACATAACTGACCTGACATCAAAATAAGCATATCCAAAGGATTTTAGAATGCTCTACATCAGCATCTTTATATAAAAAAGAAAATCAAGAAATTGTTTCTTCACTATGGCTAGGAAAACGAGGATGAAAACCTACCATTTATTCTAATAAGGGATTTCTGGCTGCAGGTGTTATTTCAGGGTCCTGAACAGTATTTGCTCTGTGTATGTGATCAGAGCTGCTAAAGACGGAAATCTTCAGGGAGGATGGGTGAGAGAAGGATATAAATATTTCAGTAGTAAAGGTTTCCCCCCAACACATTTTTGCCTTGCTTGTGAACTGGTGGCTGTTTGCAGTTGCCAAAACCTTTGAACTTCTTGTGGGAGAAGGGGACCTTTCCAGCAGGAGTGCTCAGGGGTGTCACGGGTGTGCTTTGCCTGTCCCTGTACTATCAAGTCCCTGGAGAATCTCCTTGTCACCCTCAGGCTGCAGAAAGTCATTGACCTCGGGCTAAATAAGAAAAAAAAAAAGAAGAAAATGCTGAAGAGGCTCAGTGGTGCACATTGTCATGTCTAGCCTTTACTCCCTGCAACCAGAGGCTGGAATCAAGCCCCTAGGCTCACACATGGTGCCTTGGGAGACCTGGGATCCAAACCTGCTCTGTGCCAGCAGCCCCTCAAGAGTAACTGGAGACTGCTTTGCCTTGTGCAGTTTGGTTTTAGTTGGTTGGGCTGGACTTCTTCAGTTCAGGCTTCATATCCCCAACCATCACTGCAAGGTGAGGACCCACAGTGGTGTCTTCAATGTTGAAAAGCAGCAGGAGAAGCTGCTCCCTTGCTTTGATGTGATGGTGAGAGGAGCCTGTGCTGGGTTTGGGTGTCTTTTCTGCTACTGGGCAGAAAATAATGTGTCTCTGATTGAAGGAGAATTTGACTTAAAAGAAAAAAGACTTAAAATTCACATTGCAATTGGACCTACATCTTCCCTGCCAAATGCTCCAGGCACCAGGATTAGCTTTATACTGCTCACATTTTACTATCTCATGAATCTTTCATGCATCTGGACAGAGCTAAATCTTGCTGATAAGGGATGGATGTTGCTCCCACTTGAAAGCATCCTACAGTTTCCTCAGGGAGTCCTATCACCAGGTGTAGTGTATGCCAGGGGAGGCAACAGCCCCATCCCTCTTTTTCAAAAGAAATGCAGATTGCCATGGCATTTCTACCCGGAGCCCAGTGGTGGATATCTGGTAAATGCCAGCCTCTACTGCTGTATTTTGGTTTTACATTGCTGGAAGATAAATAACACTTGGCAGCTCCCAAGATCACAGCACTTTGCTCATCTGCAGGGCCAAATCACGACTCTCCTGAGAAACTGAGGCTCCAAACCTGCCCCAGCTGCTTTCAGGATGGCGAGTTTTCAACAAATTTGACCCCATGTGCATTTGACCATCGTCTTCCCCACCCAACCACCCCCAAGGGGAGAAGCATTTATATGCCACAGTGGTTTCAGGCCAGATATTCCAGGAATCTGAACAATAATTAATTTATAAACTCCTGTGGCAGCAGATCATGAGCTGCAGCACTTACTGGGGGTGATGTGGGGAAGCACAGGCAGAACAGGGGGACATCACCCAGCAACTACTCAGGGTTGTGTGCCTCAAGGTCTGACAGCAACTGAGCACTTTTTCCAGACAAGAGATTGGAAGATTGAACTTTGCAAGGCCTCTCATGATGTTTTAGGTACTCCTCAATTAGAAACACTTTCTCACATACCTACTTTCATAAAATCACCAGCATCCGCATCTCTCGCAGAAAGTTTTGTAATGAAATTTTTTTTTATATATTTTCAGCTGTAAACAGCAGAAAACCCCCTTCAGGCACTTCACTAGACCTTTTATCTGCACGCAGGAAAAAAATTGATTGATTTTGAAGTTAAACGTTGGCATCTGCTGTTATTCAAAACCAGGACCTTGGATACACTCATCCGCCATGCTTTCAGCTCAGCCACCAGTGTGCTGCAAATGAAGACAAGCTGTTGTCAAATGAGAAATGCAAAATAGTCAATCTGTTTGTCTGTTTAATGTAACTGGGAACATAAGCTGCTAAAAATGCTACCATTCTGCACTGTCAGATGGGAGACACTCTCCAACAAACGAAAGCCTAATGACCCATTTTACTCAGGCGCTCTGGAGTTCCTCCTAATGGTATTTTCCATATGCACTTCAACATGCTTTTAACTGAAACTGCAAATGGTACTATTTTCTATCTAACACAAGCGTGTAATCTGTGTAGCATATTTTTTTTTCCTCTGGCACCATGAAGGAATGCTGATGTTCAAGGCGTCTTGAAACAGTGAGCATATTGCTCAAGCATCTGATGCTCATCTTCTCTTTACACCTGTCATTGTACTGTATTAAAGGAAAAAAATCAAGTCATTAACCATGATAGATATGTTTTTAATAAGAAAGTGTTGCGCCTCACCAGGCAGATAAATAGCAAGTCTTAAGACATCTTCAGAGCCCAAGCATGCAATTACAGAATAAAGTTAAATATGCTGGGGACTCTTCAAAGACTGCTATAACTTGTAAAGATTAGGTCTCTATCAATTACCCAAGCTGCATTCCTTCAAGAATTTTCTAGCATTAAAATTGCTAATTTGACTTTTCCTCGGAAAGTTCCCTATTCCCCACAGATAATTATGTGTGAAATGTTGCCTAAACAAAACTGTGATTTGGCCAAGGAAACTAGCATGGTCCATTTTCAAGTCAAAAAAACAATGAAAATAACGCTGCCATTGCCAGAGCAGGGCAGGAAGGAACTCTTGAGATCGTAGTTATTTTGTTAAATATTCTTGAGGTTTGTATAGTAGGAATTTCATGGCTCTGATTTCAAATCCCACAGAACTGGAGTTTTTTGGCGAAAAGCTGTAGCATTCAGCCTCTCTTCCGGGGCAGGCTAATACCAGGCAGTCAGTGCTTGATTTGCTTTCTCCTGACAAAGCACCACAGTCTGTTGGCATTCTTGCAGGGTGTGCTCCTTTAAGCCATTATAGTCTTAGTCCCTGCTTTATCTCCACCCCTGCTGTTATCACATTGATATGTTTGTTAATTATTGACACAAGAAATGCTCAGTCATAGACTGCAGATCCCTGGAACAGCCCCGCTGTGCCGAGCTGAGCGGCAGTGCCACGGGGGTGCCTGCTCCCTCCTGGCTCCCTTGCCCTCAGGGTGCTGCCATCACTGATGAGCAAACCCCCCCAAAGCACGGAATATCTTCAGGCACTCCCTTTTTCCCCACTGAAAAAAAAAAAAAAAATCCTACTCATCCAGATTGCTCTCCAAGCCCCAAAATAAGCATTATCTTGTCCCCATCGGGTTGTTGTTCGCAGCCTGCTTGCAGGGGGGGCAGAGCAAAGGGACCAGAGTGTCCCTGGGGAGGTCTGGCCAGGGATGACCCTGCAGCTGTGCTCTGACCATCTGGGATGGGCCACTGCGTGGTCAGCGCTGCCTTCACAGGGTGGCACCTGACTGGGCTGCACGACAAATTCAGCACTGCTTCACCTTTTGGGCGTGTGTTAGAAAACATAAAAAAGATCATTTCAGCTTAAAATAGTGGGGAGCAGCCATCTGCACTGATGTGTCAGTGCTTGGGATTTGTGTGCTCAGGAGAGACAGAGAGAAAGAACAGAGAAGAAGCAGGAGAAAAAGTGAAAGACAGAGCAGAAGAGCATTTAATGCAAGGGGGTTAATGCAGCAGCCAGTCATCTCCAGGATTATAGAGAAATTTAATATGATCTTGGAATTATCCACTCAGTAACCAAGTGGATATTAGTACATCCAAAGAACCAGGTTTGCTTTGTTGTAAAAAGTCTGGTACCTAAGAGAGCCATTCAGGCTAGGAGGGGAAAAAATCTATTCCTCTTTGCTTGCTGTATGCCTCCCCCCTGCATAAATAACTCCCCCAAACCTAACATGAAACCAAACCCAAGCCTTTCCATCACAGATCAAAAGTCAGGCAAGTAGTGTTGCATTGCAGCTGCCTGAATTATACTTGGCCTCTGAATAATAAATAGGGAATTTCTCGAACCACAGGCTCATTAATGAGCACTAATTCAGAACTGATGGCACAATGTTCAGTAATTTAAGCAATGTAGACAATGAAGGTTCTCAACTCTGGTACAAAGAGTGACCTACAGAATCTTGCGGAATGAGTAATTACAGCTAATATCCATTTCAGCTTCTATTAGAACATCCAATAAAACAAGGTCATGACAACAGGCAAGGATCACATCCCGGCAAGCATCGCAGTGGGGAGAGATGGAGTCACCCTGGAGCAGGTGGATGGCTCCTATTAGTTGGGCCCCACGATGAATAAGGCTGCTGACAGCTCCCCGAGGACGGCGGGCGCTGCGGCTGCGGCTGCTGAGGCAGCTCAGGGAATTCGGGAATGGTTTTCAAGAGCACAGAGGTTAGGCTGGGATGGGGTTTGTTTTTGCCCATAACTAACAAAGGCTTGAAGGACAGACCATGATCTACTGGCTTTTTTTTTTTTTTTCCCCACAGCCTTTCAAATAGTTTGGTATTAACATATAGAGGAAATGATTCAGTGATTTAATAAGTGAGGGTGGGCCCTCAACAAGTTGTAGCAGAGGAAAAAGTTGATAGATGGAAGCAGGATGGCAATGGGCACCTGTGGTGTGAAAAGCAGCTGACTGGGCAGCAGCAGAGCAGAGTGACCTGCCTGGAGAGCTTTCTACTTTGTGCAGATAAGCCTTATTAATTCCTAAGAGAGGATGGAGAACATGGTCAAGTGAGGAAATAAAGAAATTATCTGCTTTTTTTTTTTTGGTACCATAAGTGGGAAGGTGGCTGGTTGTTAAAAACAGTTTCTGACAATACTTCCATGACTTGGTGCTTTTAAAAAACTGCTGGATGAATTATTTTCATCACCTCAAATGAGCTAAAAGCTCACTTTGAAATGCAGGAAATTTTTGAGTGGTACTACTTGGCTTTCTAAACAAATATTTGGACAACACAGTAATCAAAGTAATACGAACAAATTCACAGGCTGGAAATTTTTTCTTCAACCACCTGGGCAATACTGAGAAGCTCGGCATGGGCTGCAACCAAAACTAATTGCCTGATGAATACAATTCACAACAAATATTTTGATGGACTCAAAAAATCAACTCTGCTGGCTAAATTTTTGATCCTCATAGAGTTCACTGTGTAGCAGTGTGGACGTGCTGAGAGCTCTGCTGTGAGGGGAGTGTGTCCTCAACTCTGAAAAATGGTCTGGTGAGAAAAGGTGGTCCATAAACATCAGGGCTTGGTCTCTGCTGGTCAATAGAGCTGCAAAGAGACACAAAACCATCGACAGGGCAGTGATGGTCCTTAAAGGTCTGGGATAGCAACGCGGTGGGTACTCGTCCCTACCCTTCCCTTCAAGCTTTCATGTGTCCTGCTCTGAGGGTTTGGAGCTGCAGAGAAGTCCCATGGAAGAGGCCAGGACATGGTGTGGGCTGTGGGTGTGAAATGCCTTGGAGACAGGCAGGACTTAGCTCAGTCCCCACAGGGACCTCACAGCCTGTGACAAAACAAGAGAAAAGGGAGTATTTCCCCCAAAGAACCAAGAGACATGAATCCCTTCAGTGGATGAAAGAAAGTACATTTTTTTTTTTTCATTAAACCTGAACAGGAAAGAGACTTTCATTGGTTTAACCATACCCATGATGGTTTGCTAATGGTGCCCCTCTGGTAGAAGCAAGGATCAGACAAAAGACCTGAACTCCCTCAAGGACTGTTAAATGCTGAGTTTGAGCAGCTTAAAGCACACTTTGGTGCTTAAGTCCCTGCAAGGGCTGACCACAAGCACTTCTTGCACTACATAAACCCCAGCTACAAAATCCACTTAAGGAATGTACTCCCACATACCGACTCGTGTCCCATGTGGCCCAGACACCAGTTCTCATCTAAATACCATTTCATCCCCAGCTGTGGAACAGCTGCCCCCACTTCCTGGTGGGCACAGCAAGGGAACAACCCTGGAACCGCCTGGAAAAACCCTTCTGTCCAGACATTTTTCCTCGTGTGAGAATCCTGCCTCCTGGAAAGCTGCTGGAGGACACGACACAGTGAGCAAATGATCCGACTTTTGCAGGAGGAGTAAAACACTTTTAACACATCTGGAAGCTGGAGGAGCAGAGGAGCCAGGGCAGGACCTGGCCCATGGTGGAGTCAGCAGCCCCCAGCTGCCACACTGTGCCATCCTGCTGCTGCTCTTGTGTTGAATTCTGTTGACTTTAGTAATACTAATTGAAGTAGGATTCCCAGGATTGGGATGCTGTAGCATCAAATGAATGCCAAAAATTTAGATTACCTGCAGCTATGTTAATTTCCATACTGGCTCGAGGAATTTTTCCTGCATCACTTGAGAAAAGAACCTTTAAAAGCTGCGCCTTTTTTTTTTTTTTTTTGTATACTATCTAGTAAGGACTTCTGCTTTCTATTAAAATGTGCTGATAGATATTTCTTTTCTGTTTAACTTTAAGGGACCTTGGTGAATACTTTAAGGTTTGCAGCTCAAATGATTGTTTAGTAAGTAAACCATTTCTCCTCCAGATTTTGGTAAAATGCTGCAGAGTAAAAATATTTTATTTGGATTCATACCTCATTTCAAAGTGTTGCTTATAATACCTGACAGGAGCTGAACTTTAGTTAGTTATTTCTCCTTTTTTTTTCCCTTCTTTTTGGAGGAAAACAAGCAATTGAACATAGCTTCTGACACATTAAGCATGACTACTGGGAAATTAAAACAAATGCTGGTACAATTCACAGGGGAAAAAGAACTTAAAGTTTGTTTATAAATTCATTCCCAGCTCCAAATGCATGTCATAAATTAATAGGTCATCAACATACTGTATTTAGCTGGCAGCAAGTAATTTTCTGTGAAGAAGTAAGACAGAATATAGCCAGAGTAGCAAATTGGCTGAAAGCGAAGCCTTTTGAGTGCTTTGGAAAATCCATAACAGACAACTTGAAGCTCCAGCAAAATGGAAAATCTTTTCTTGTCTCCGTACTCAGCTCCAAGGATTTAGAAAACTGACTAATAATGCAAATAGCCCGAGGTCAATAGCCTGGTGCCACAGCTGGAACGCACTCCCAGCTTCCAGGAGATCCATCACGGCTGCACCCGGACACTGGGGATGTGGGGATGT